>JANHOG010000175.1:0-23244 GCA_027627325.1 Phlebia brevispora
TGCGAGGGCAAAGGAGGATATGATTGTTATGCACCCGCTGCCCAGGGTAAACGGTAAGGAGTATTCCACAAGTTTCAAGTCATGGCTTTACTAATCCCTTTGTCTTCCAGAAATCGATCCGGAGGTTGACTTCGACTCCCGTCGCGCCGTGTACTTCCGGCAGATGCGTTATGGTCTCTTCGTGAGTAACGTCTCGCTACTCCTTTGCGAATACCTTCTGACTGAACTCTCAGATACGCATGGCACTCCTGGCGAGCGTCATGGCCTAGACACATAGACATGATCCTAGTGAACCCCGTTGGTATAGGTACATAGGTATATACGGACTCTGCTCATCCACCACACCCAAAAATTGTAGCGACTAACATGACACAAAAGATACTGGAGGCATTACAGCACTCGACACCCCTGCCATTATAGGTAGCCCTTCCCCCCCATTTCGGCAATTGATGTGTAGCACTTAGGAATAAAATTCATTTCGAGGATTTCGTCCATCTATGCTGATTTGTCTGTTTTTCTTCGAGGTTTTCTCACCGTTTCCTAATATCAGACGAACAAGGGAGCTTCGCGCAGTCTTAACCCCATTTATAGGTTTATTTTGCAATAGCCGCCATGATGCGGGGTCGCAAGCGTCCGCCGCCGAACTTCCCATCGAAAACCATGGTCACGTCTGTTGCGGTATAAATGCAACAGTATTCTAAGTTTTTCATCTGACAGATACATAACAGCATAGAGGCCCAAATTATGCTAGATTTGTCGTAATTTACTGATCTGCAGAAATCTTAGGATGTCGCAGTCAGCCCTAACAAATGTTTGCTCGCGAAGATCAAGCGGCGATAGACACATTCTCCACTATCGAGGAGGGTGGCACGCTTGAGGACGAGGAAGGGGCGTCGCTCGTAGTAGACGTTGTTGTAGGCGCCAGACATTGCCTTTGACCATGTTAACGCGATATGTGGAATACGTACGAGAAGTACATATTGTGGTACACGCAAACTGTTCCAGAAACACAAACTGATGGCACTGTTAGCACACACAGTCCATACAAGGGAGGAGATATACGTACCGGTCGGCCCTGTATAACCAACACCCCCGCATTGTCCTGAAGACCGAAGGTCAGCGAGCAGTCCCGGATATCGTACATCTGTCATACCCCATTCCTGTTGCTGAGCACCAACGCTCCGCAGGAGAGCTAACGTCGCGAAAGCCGTAGAACTGATTGTGAGCTTCATTACGACTGAAGACGTATGTATATCATGGTGTCGCTATCGTTCTTATAAGGTGTAGTAGTCCTCCGCGGACTGGTCATTTGCCCGCTGCCATGCGCCCTCACGGTGAACGCAGGCCGCATTCTGAGGTATGCACGGCAGGAACATCACCAGTATGAACGGCATTCAAACGGCACTGGCAGCCCTATGGAAATACTCAAGCTGCCAAGTGTACAGTCTGAATTCGAGATTACGCGTCAGTTTATCAAAACCCGCACAAAGCGCATAAGTTTCGCCTACATCGCTCCCTTTGGGGCACCCAGGCCTACGAACACAGATTTGATGACTTCATGGATGATGGGCTTTCTGTTGTGCATGGGAGTACCGGGCACAAGTCGGATAGATACAAACATGTGCTGGGATCCACAGGGTTTGTTGATGATGGCAGAGGACCACTGAAGGAGAAATACGTCAGGCACGAGGTCACGCAAAGCACACGGTGAACTACTGCCGCCTTCTAGACTTGGAAGATTTTGGACACTACATTGGGTGTAACTGCTGTAGTGTATAATCGATGGCGACTCAGATCAACGAATATCTTGCGATGATGCACCATGAGGGCTTATGACATCCCAAAGTCACACGCCGTGCGGCTGAAGCAGTGGTAGATTCAAGGTTTTCTACAGGTCTGAGAAATTTGATGGCGGTGAAAACGATCCTTAGTAGCTGCGGACAAGACAGGATGTCGGAACTGGACTGCTGCATGCTGGGCTCGAACCCTGACCGTATGCAAGCGCCCATTTCCGCCATTTCGCGGTAACCGAGCCATCCGGCTCGTGTTCGTATCTTTCTGCAGACCCCCTCTCCGCCATAAACTCTACCACTCCATACCATCAGTATCCTGACCAACACATCGAGAGCAGATGCAATTATACTCAGAGGTGATTTGCTTGCTGATTTGCTGGAACGCTGCCCCATCCATTGACCTTGCAGGCGTCGAATATTTCGTCAACGTTTCAGGGCGCGAATACTTTCCTACGTCGAGCTGGCATGGCTTATACGTTGGCTGGTATCCATGTTCAGATCCAGAACGATAGGGCCTCTCCAAGAACGTGTTATCGAGCCGTCAATGGATTTTGTCTCGCCTCCTGGGGCGGTTAAGCCCGTTTGATAAGTGAGAATGTCAAAGCGCCCGACTCTTGTCTTCGTGAAATGTCCGTAAGTCGTCACCAAATGTCGTGTGTTTTTACGCGATTGTTCAGGTCTGGACGGCACGCAGACAAGATTTTGTCCAGGACTGTGCTATTGGTCTGTACGGGCGTCATTAATCCACAAGGTATTCGCACGGCGCGCAATGTTGTGGTGTGCAAGGCGTATCATCCGGCCGCTGCCTGCCCTGGCCATATACGATGCTATTCGGCCTGTATATCCCCTAAATGAGATCTCGGTATCTATTGAGACACTCACGGTATCCTTACACACGCACACAGCAGCATCGTCCCGCAAAGACTCCTCAAGCACTGGAGTTCCGTAGGCATCCATGGACCGCACGCTGTTCCGGTCGATTATTTCGATCCCGTCCCGATGCAAAACTTACAATGCGAATGCATAGGTTATTCTGAGACCTCAGCTGAAGCCTAACAATTCGTAGAATCAGTTCAGGACGTGGTTTATCACGTTTACACTTCTCCGCTTCCACGAGGCGGAACTAGATGCCAGGCTGGTCAAAACATTCCTCATGGAGCATGCAAACGTCAACCGTGTTGATCCCAACACTATACATGATCCCTACAGCACAGGCTTTGGACTGACGCTGGGCTTGAGGACGAGGCACGCTTCCAGAACGAGGCAGCGCAGAAGGCACATGTATAACATGGATATTCGGACTTATAAGTGGCGCGTCGTCGGTCCTTAGCCACGACACCAAGTCAATATGAAGCCAGACAAGCCTACGATGTCCACGTCAAACCATTCCAAAGAGATCATAGCGTTGAGTACTGTCTTTTATCCATACTTTTCGTAAGCTAAGGTGGACACAGCGTGATGGGGCTTACAGGTGCAGGAAAATCCACGGTGAGAGCAGTATGTTTAGTCCGAAGATTCCGAATGCTGAATATCTGTAAGTTTATAAATCTCGCTAGTGGCTCTTCGTTACGCGTTGGAGCTGGTCTTATTTCGTGTACGGACAAGATGGAACTTTCGAAGGAGTTCCCGCTGGACGATGTTTACATAACGTTGGTCGATACTCCAGGTTTCGATGACACTACGAAGAGTGACACAGAAGTGCTTGAAATGATCTGTGACTATCTTGTCGCTCAGTGAGCTCCCAACGCGCACAGACAAGAATGCCTCTAACGTCCTGTCAGATACCAAGAAGACCGTCTATTGCGAGGCATTCTATATCTTCACCCCATCTCAGACAACAGAATGTCCGGCTCCGATGTTCGAAACCTCCGCTTCCTTCAAGAGCTATGTGGGTCCGACGCTCTCGCTAATACCGTGATCGTTACCAATATGTGGTCGGACGTCGACCCGGCGACTGGTGCTGCTCGAGAAGCCGAGCTTAAATCTACAGATGCCTTCTTCAAGCCTCTCATCGACTCTGGGTCGCGAATGCTACGTCACGACGGCACGCGTGCTTCCGCGCTTAACATAATCCGCTCGCTCCTCGCTTCTGGGGTGTCGCCGCGTCCCCTGCGGGTGCAACAAGAACTCGTCGACTTCAAGAGATCCCTTGTACAGACCGCTGCGGGCGCGGCGTTGCTGCAAGAGCTCGCCACTCA
This sequence comes from Phlebia brevispora, assembly GCA_027627325.1. NCBI lineage: Eukaryota > Fungi > Basidiomycota > Agaricomycetes > Polyporales > Meruliaceae > Phlebicolorata > Phlebicolorata brevispora. The sequence continues at coordinate 3,992 of JANHOG010000175.1, forward strand.
TGAGCAGCAGCATAAGCAAGAGAAGGAGCGGCTTGAGCTTCAACTTCAAGACGCCATACGGAAGAAAGATGAAACAACCCGAAACGAACTTGAAGAGGAATACCAAAGACTAGTTGAAGAGCTGTCGGCGCTTTTCCAGCAGAAGACAAGACTCGGGGAGGCGCATATTCTGAATGAACAACAGCCGCCGGACCACACCGATCGAAAGTCGAGGATCGCGTTAGGTGTCTGTGTGGCATTGTTCGCACGGTGAGCCACGCTCAGGGTGCATTAGTCAAAAACTGAGTCGCTCCACAGCTTGAGAATGAAGGGCGCTATGCTCTCTCGCTGGCCAAGGGAGTCGCTTTCACCCCTTCTTGAGCGTTTGAATACCCTACTTAGAAAGCAGATGTCCAACCATAAGCAACAGGACCAAAATCGTGACGACGTGGCAAGACAGCTACCCCAGCCGTCCGTTCATTCCATCCCTCCTGTCCCTCCCATCCCTCCCATCCCTCCTAGCCACCTCAGGCACCCCAGCCATCCCGGCCATTCCGTCCATTCCGTCCATTCCGTCCATTCCGTCCATCCCATCCCTAAACATTGATTGTACGGCGCTAATTATACACCTGGCATAATACGTGCTGATCAGTGAAGACGTGCTATTCGTAGGTAACGACGTCGTCTGGGCCTCTGATGCAGTTACATTTGAGATCCTCGAATTATTCTCTTCGACATTGTTTGCGCCTCACATCTTCCAATTCTCCAGGTGATACTTGAGATGTTTGTTACGAATAATCCGTACGAATAGCCTTGCGATGTCATATCACAAGCAATAAATAAGTCCTACATATGAACGCTTAAGAAGTCATGGGATACCCGTAGCTCTAAAGGTTGAACATTTGCAATCATACAGTGAGCGTTGGCCTCACGAGTAAAAGAGTTGGAAGGATTCATGGGAGTCTCGGGCATCGTGCAGAAAGTGCGGTAATTTAAGACTCGTCACAGGCTAGTAGTACTGCCGCAAGGTCCAAGGTGTCTCCCCGGCGGCCCTCGAGGCGAACGGAGTCTGTCAGCTTAAGCAATCTCAACCCGGCCTCGCTAAGTCGCCTTTACAGAGGAGAGAACGACTATCCCCTCTTCTCGCTTGTGGTCAACAACGGGGACTAGCGTTTCGGATGCATGAGGAGCTTTCGAGATGCATGCAAGACACTTGAATAGGCTAGTGGAGGAGTCCACGATCAAGACCCTTGCCATCGATACGGCATCGGTTCCACGCCGTTGGCACATTGCGCTGGCAGATTGATCGGCGCTATCCCGTTCCAACACTAGTCCCTAAACCTGAAAAGTATCTACGTATTTCCAACCTTCGTATGCCGCATGTAACTTACACTGGCGGTATGTTAACAGACGTGACAAGTCGATATGGCACGACACAATGACCATAAGATACAATCACTCATTCTACTCGTGAATATATAGGGTATTTACTTAGCGTCGCGGGACCAGTTAAATATTCTCGCTACCCGTCTGAAAAGTCCGGATGGCTTTGATCTTTCTCTCTGCAGCTCCTTCAGCAAGGCATCGACCTTCTTCTTCTGCTCCTCGTAATGGTCCAAGAGGCGGTCTCGCTCGTTCTGGATCCTCTTTACCTCTGCCTCAAGGTTCTGTATCCTCTTATCCTTAGCTGCAATAACCTCCTCCATGTCCCGCTTCAGTTTCTCCAGCTCCCGCTCATGCATCTTAACCCTCTCGGCCAGCTCCCTATCAAGTTCTAAACCTGCCGCAGTCTGCTTAACGTCCTTCTTCTCATTAACGAGTTCTTCCTGGATTCGCAGGACACGGGGATGTCGATTTACCAGGTACTGCACGATCTTCTGAGCAGATTGTAGCGTTCTGTCGTGACGAAACATTTCTGCGCCTTGGACGATAGCAGGCTTGAAGAGAATCTCGTCCGTCCTCAACTGATGTTCGCGATCCGCGCCACGTTCTGGAGTAACCTCATTCCACATGTTAGTGACGATTGCAACGTTCCTCAAGGACGCTTCGCCGCATAACTTCTGAAACATGTCGAAATTTCGTTTGGCGATGCCCCTAACGCGGCGGTCGGATATACGGTGCATCCATATTATGCCACTGAGCTTCTGCCCGTGCTCGTAGCTACAAGAAAAATTAGTACGCGTGGCATGGGACAAGTTCAAACAAGCGTACGTAGTGGAGAGGAATACAGCAATCTTGTTGAGGATGTCGGAATCTGACACGTTGGTGTCGCCAAACCCAGGTGTATCGATTAATGTAATAGCGCGGTTGAATAGGTAAAATGTGTCGCCTGATTGGACATTAGATGTGCAGGATTTGAGATCATTTCCTACGGCGAGGTTTGAACCGCTGACGAGGTTTATGAACTAATAATAATATGTGAGGGTAAGACTTCGACAACATCATCGTATAAGTATGTATGTGCATTACCGTGGACTTTCCAGAACCGGTTGCCCCCATGACGCTTCAGATCGTCAGTATATGCCATAGCATATTCAAGAAAGAAAACTCACGCTATGACGATCTCATGCGCTTCATGATCCGCATGATCCGTGCCTTCGTTCCTTTGAGGTCTACTCAAAAACTAAGTTAGTGAAAGAGAACGACGAGGAATTTGCGCCTGGATGACTAGGAAGGCTATTCCAGGCGGCTTGTCTAATGCGAAATCGAAACGTACACCTTGAGATCGTACACTGGCATGTCGCTATGTCGGATAGAGAGAGTATAGCGAAGCCTTCTTATACCGAACGTTGTCCTCAAGTCGCCTCCGAGCATAGGGAATCACAGCTTCTGTTGAATTGGAAGATCGAATCTCACAGTTTATGTACCCCTCCCACGTGTCAGATTTGGTCCCGTCCATTTCGCAGCACTGGAGCCACGACCTGATACCGTAGTCCTGAGCCAATAGTTCCATCAGGCGTGCGGATTGAGCGTGAATTGAGCGTGCTCCATCCCAGGAGGAACGAGCGGCTCCCTCCACACTCCGGCACCTCGGGGAGGGGGATAAACCTCAAGACCTCTCTATAATGTCTAGATAAATTCATAGCGCAAACTACAACGGTTCTTGGGGATAGTGGAGGCAAAAGCCACCGAATCTGTGTCTTCTATCAATCGACTTATAGGGAGGATGTCAACAGATGCATTCACTCACGTTAAGTCGACACATTCTGAGGTGACAGGAATACAGCTATGAAGCGTATCACCACGTCCAGCATGCTGCCTAATACGGAGAAGAGGCATTCCTCTCCAGGGTCCTGCGATTCACGCCGCGCTCGCTGCTGCCATGCACGCTCTGATGGAGTTGCTTCTTGGGGATGCAACAGCCGCAGAGTCTCTTGATCTCGTGCAACTCTACACCTCCTCTCGTCCTCAATCGCGTTCATGACACCACGAATCTTCTCGTCAAACATGCGCTTGCCTTCCTCGTACTGCCGTGATAACCGCTCGCGGTCGCATTCCGCTCGGGCAATCCGCGTCTCCAGATCTCTCCGGCTCTCTTCCAGTTCCCGCATTGTTCTTGCGTGACACTCCCTCACCATCTCTTGCAGCTCCTTCCGCACTTGTACCAGCTCTGCGCGATGCTTATTCAGCAATGCAACAAGCTCGCTCCCAAGCGCCCGGCCTGCGTCCGTATCCGCTATATCCTTGCCTTCGTCGACAAGCTCTCGTTGGATTCGCAAAGCCAGGGGAACGTTGCTGAGGAGGGAGGACAGGATAAACCGTGCTGATGGAACAGTGTTGTAATGACGAAGCATTCTGGCGCCTTGAGCGAGCGCAGGCTTGAACAGAAGATCATCGTTTGCGAGCTGTGTCTCGCGAGCGACCCCGCATTCATACGATACCTCTTCCCACATGTTGGTGACAATCACTACGTTTTGCAACACATCGTCTCCGCAGAGCTTCCGGAACATGTTGAAGTTCCTGCGCAGTATTCCATCGAAGCGAACGTCTGAAATACTGTGCATGTAGACAATACCGCTCAGCTTGAAGCCTTGCTGGTAACTGAATCGTGTAGGATCGACATTCTAGGCAGGATAAATGCATAGCACAACTTACGTCGTCGATAGATACAATGCGATCATATTGAGGATGTCAGTTTCCGATATTATGGTGTCGTCAAAGCCAGGTGTATCGATGAGCGTGATAGAGCGGCCCGAAAGCTCGAATGTCTGAGAAAGACCGATAGTGGTGGTGCACGATCGTAATCCGTGCCCTACCGCTAGCGCAGAATTGCTGATGAGGTTGATAAACTGCAATCCCAAGTTTTAGTTGCCTTACGGTTATGCAAGCAAGTATACTTACAGTGGATTTACCAGATCCGGTAGCACCCATCACACTGCAATTAGTTGAGAAGAAGTTGGAAGCAGATAGCAGAAGCAGCCGGGCTGTGACGTACGCTATCATAACTGCGTCAGACCTTGACGACATATTTCGTGCCCGGACACGGTAAGTGGGTGAGTTCGATAGGCTGCGACCTATCTCATTTCTTTCTCGCTGTCTTATACTGGTGCTCCTTTCGTAACGAAGAGGTCATCCAACCTTGGCTGAGCACATCCATTTACACGTTCGAACGGGATTCATGGAGCTCCAAACCTCGGGCTTCTGCGCACACGCAGACGCCACTTCTGAGCTTAGGCGTGGTGAAGGCGTGTTGTATTGCCGTAATCTGCCAGTAGGTTCAGTGCTCATTTCCAGACTCGTGAATCCGAAACTCACACGCTAATCGATGGACAATCGAACGTAAATTTGCATGCAGGCGTCGTGACCCTGAGCAACATGCACCATCGAGCAGGTACGACATATATGGAGCGAAAGAAATGCAGTTTGGCTGGCAACTTGAGAAATTTAGGAATAGGTGAACTTGAGGCTCCGGGAGTCAAGGACGGGGTCCACGGACCACGGTTCATATTTTTCAAAGTCAGCGCCGTGTGGGTAAGCGCTCTTGCCATCCGGCCGCACCGAATATTCGCCGGTCTCAGCTCTGCTAGAACCAGCCTCAGGCTGAGCACCGGATTACTAGTACGCTGCATATTCTGTATCTTGGGTAATTGTCATGTTGCAGCGCAGCATCCGCATAGTGTCTTGAGTGTCATTCTCAGCTCCCTATGTAACTGCTCCAGCATGAGACAGAAATATGCCATTTGTCCGGGAAGTGAATGGCAAGAAGGTCGACAGACAAAGCAAAACTTGTCGTGAGCTACATGGCTGACACTTATTTCATACTCCCGAGGTCTCGCTGTCAACGCCAGTAAATGTTTGCGTACAGAAATGTGATACTCCTCATGCACTTCAGTTCAAGGTCGGCGTCGTCCAGTTGATCCAGGTGGCCTGGTTCCATGGAACGCCATTGAACACATTGTTTGTCGACCATTCGTCCGTGCTGACGTCCTGACCTAACAGGAACTTGTCGAAGAACGCATTCAGCGACGGCGTCAACGACGACTAACTGCGCGCTGCTGAAAGCCCCGGGCACAGGCTCATCTCATCGTTCTGACGACGCGCGGGGTTGTTGAGCACACATCCACAGCAAGCGCACTTTTACGTCTCTTGTGGAATGGAACGTTGCAAACTGTTAAGACTACACATGAGAGCTATAGATACATTGATGTACAAGAATACAGCCATTACCTCCAGGTATTACGAGACAAACACTTTCCGAAGTTCCGAGAAGTCGCAGCGCTCGCCTGTCTTGGGACAAGTGACCATGCCGTCATTCCTAGCAGCCATATCCTCCAGCGCCTAGACATACGAGTGAGAATACGCCTCGAAGGCTGCAGCTATGTGATATTCTCACCTCTTTAGAGTATACATGACCGTGGACAGGAAAAGCCATGGGCCAATTGTCTGCGTCCATGATCCTGCCTGTGAGACGACAAACAATGGTGGAATTCACATGATGACTAAACGGCACTTCCTTGGCGAGCTCATTCAAACCGCCATTGCATACCGGACAGTCAACATTCTTCGTTTCATGATCGTAACACGCAGGGAGTTTGAGGGATGCAAGGCCAGCATAGAGCGCAAGATGGAGAAGCGGCTCTGTCGGCAACGTGCTGAGATTGTACACAGCTAGACGAAAAGACTGAACAAGCGTTTGCCACCGGGATGGATCGTACAATCGCTAGAGCACGAATGTCATTATCTTGAGTCACAACAAGACCGGCGAGCATACCTTGTAGGGTCCAAAGGCAGACTGTGGGCTATACGCAAGAAGGGCAGACGCTTGATATATCTGGGTAGCGTGTGATTCCTGCCAGTGATTGAGATGCTTCTTCTGGTATGCTATTGCCTCTATCAGGTTTCGAGCACGGGCAAGCTCGATGAATTCTTGTAATCGCAGTTCAAACTCTAGCGGGTTCTATGGCATCAAAAGTACAGTCGTAAAAACGGCATTTCTATCAGTTGATGACTATTTACCTTGACCTTGCGTAGAGCGGCCTTGTTCTCGCTGCACCATGCTAGAGCTTCTGTGCAGCTTTGTCTTGCCAGAGCGTCTTCTATCCGCCGGATGTCGGAGAACAAGTCGATATCGACGAGGGTCTCAATTCCGCGCTCCTGTGCAATCTGCCGTGCAGTCCGCTCTTTGCGGTTTCGCAATGCCCAATCAACAAGCCACCTGTCTAGGCGGATGTCTGCCCACCGGGAGAATTCTGGTGAGTTCGTTGATTGTATTGATTCGACCGCCGACAGATGTTGTAGACGCTCGCGCAGCACGGCGAGCGTTGGGTTACCCGAAGCCGACTGCAGTTCGGACAACTGGACGTCCGGTAAGGGCCATCATTACCAACCGACAGGACGAAGAGAGGCGCACCTTGCGTTTCAGCACTTCGACCCGCTTCATCATGCCGTCTAGTGCCTTCAGGGTCTCCTCTGAGTCCGCCTCTCCGGCTTTACTTCGCACTACCAAATCATTTGCTGCGGTATGCAGTGCTGCCAGCTCCTTCTCTATGTGCTTCTGGGAGGTACGGAACACTTTGCGATAATTCTCGTAAGGCACCTGGGAAAAACTTAACATCAAGATGCATAAAGAACCGTATGGCACTCACCCGCAAAAAGGGCTGCTCAAACAACATCATGCCATCTATGTTAACCCCATTCGACGCCATTGATTACAGACTTATGCCTATTTCCTGAATGTACTCCGTCTGTTCTCTCTGGCAAGGTTATGCAACAGTCAGTGTCGATTCTTCAGTTGAATGCGATGATTAAATACATGCCCTGCTCAGCCCACGGGTAGGCCAGAAGTGCTGGTTGGTGCAATAAGTCGCAAGACACCTGCGGTATAGATCTGTCTCGCAGTGTACAATGAGGTAGCAGGTAAAGCGCGATGCGGAGCTTGATTCGGAAGCTGGATCAAGGGGAGCGGAGTTTATATCGATCAAACTCGTTTACTTCCGCTTCGAGGGCACTCGTACTCGAATTATCACTAGCTCAGTACACCGATGCTTTTTGCCAGTGTCTATGCTGCCTAGTACATAGAGCACTCCCTGAAAGCTATAGTATCGTGAAGCGAACCAAGCAAGGACCCTTTTCTCGCGCTTTGAGCCCGAGGTCCCGGTGATCAGAAACTGTACCTACTCCCGCGCCTTGACTTCGCAGGCATGCGACACGGACGAGGCGGTTCACATGGGTCCGTCATGTACCCGTATGTGACGAACGCAGGGCTCTTAATGCGCAGAACTGATGTTCTTTTCTAGACTTTTGTAGTCATAAGGCTTGCAACCATCTGCCGCGTTAAAAAGGCGGCCGATACAATGGGGTTTCCTTGATCAGTGTGTGTCATACTGTTCAGCGTTACGGCGGTATAATTGCATTTGCTTACAACACCGGCTCCTTGTAACACCCCAGCTTCCATGATCTCGTGATAGTGCAGATAGGCATTCCAACTTGATGATGATGACCAGCGTTGAACTATAGGGCTCGTCTCAAGAAAGGTCAGAAAGGAGTTGGCGGTATTCAGGCGAACGTGAACAGTGGCATATGGCGTGATCCTCAGGTTTGCTGTTCATATCGTAAGTGACCGCAATGCTTCATGCTTCCAGCTTTCTACTGATGCTGACGGCGTGCCTCATGAGCCGCATTGTCTGAGAAGCAAGTTGCTGATTCTTACTACCATCTGGCAGTTGGTATCATACCCCATTGCGGCTGAGTCTTGCGAGACGATTTACTCGTTTCGCTGTACTCCGTCCATGAACTCAGTTCCATAATCCTCGCCACCGACATGTCGTCAATCACGCACATCTCAGACGGGCTTGCATAGCAAAAGCACATCAATATGGAGACTCGACGCACCGCGTTGAATCCACAGGGCCATGCGCCTTTTTTTGTGTTTCTGGACATCCGGAGCGCGGGCGATGATCTCATAGCTGAACCCTACAGGAAGCCGCTGTTCTTCAAGGCACCTCGTTCATATGCAACAGGGCGACTCGCCCTTTCCACTCAAGGACCGTTGTCGGCGTGACGAGCACCGGACTGGATTTGTTAGTCAGCACGTTCCTTACGAAGTCGGGGTTTTTGTTCCTCTCCGGACGCTTGCAGTCACGTCTTCGGTAAGTTGTGATGCCGCCAATTGCGAATACGTTCGTTCATTAGCATACCCAGTCAAGGAGCGGCGTTGTCGGCTCGGTAATATCCGCCTATCTACGAGGATTGACGAGGGGAATGCATAATTGTCTCCAAGCTGCGTTCCCCAACGCGATCGCGGGTGATGGCTGATTCTGTCAACATCATCTGCGAGTGATCACAACTCCTTACGCTAATCGGGTGGCGGATATGCGGTTCCCGAGCTATTCACGGGTCGTGATATGATAGACTTCATGCCCAAATTTGGGTACCCTACTTGCTATTGAAGGAGTATGTTGTATTTTTCGTGATTGGCGGCCATTGCGTCTGATCTGACCGACTGCTTGTTTAGCCCTGTTCTGTGGCGGTGCAAGCCAGAGCTTGATCAGTCCGCCGAAAAGATGCGCACTTGGGCTATGGCGCTTGGACCAAAGAATGTACGTGCCTCGTGCCTCGAGACTCGGGACCAGGCTCACCGCCGAAACGACGTGAGCCCACCGTGTCGAGCGGCAAAGCTGATGTGCACCTGCATTTTCAACGCAGCAGCGGGCTCATCATCACAATGCTATTGTAACAGTGATCTGTCACTAAGGCCGGCCCTTCGATGGGAGCTCCGAATGGATAACTACGATAGCCTGAGCAACGTATTGCCCCGCAAGAGGCGGCCCTTTCTCACGACGATGTGTGTCGCTTATGCTATACCCTTCCTCCCGAGTCGCGGACATGTGGTCGCGCGCGCGGAAGACTCCTCCCTCCGAAAGGCTCATGCTGACGATGGCCTATGCCATCTCACTTGCGATGCCTCAGCCCATGTCAAGTGGAAAACCGACAGTGAGAAAACGAACATCGTGCATCATAGTCGAAATATCCTTTCTGCACCCATACGGACGTGTCATTATCGAATCATACCACACGCAGGAGTAGGGGTATTATCGAATTCATCGTGCTTCGAGCGCGAAGCGGCCCTAAGGTTTCAGCGTATCACCGTCTGTTTCGTCGGGGCTGCCCTTCTGGTCCAGAGGAGTATCTGGGCGGATAATACGGCCCCTCGACTGGTGCGAGCCACGGTGCAGTGCTCGTAGAGACGACCTCGAGCCACCATTCTCCCGCGGGATGTGGCATGAACGCCAGAACATGTCGCCAACAGTGCCTTCAGCATAGCAATCTCATTAGATCCCGTCTGCATGGTAGCCACGCGAGTTGCCACGCGAGCGTCCAAATATGGAGCCGGCGGCAAGTTCGGGATATGCCACCGCACTCTGACACAGGGGTTCATTGCCTTATTTCTCGCTTTCTCAGTCTCGCGGAAGAATTTGTCTTGGTACGTGCCTTGGCTTTCGTACAAATCACTGTCATTAATTTCTGTAAAATTTGTGGATAATCGTACAGGACTTGGGAGACGGACAATGGACCAAGCTCTATTGAGCTGGGCATGCATTCGCATCATGTCGGTAAGCTGTAATGCTGGGATGCAAGTGCTTCAGATGTGGCGGCACATCAATCTGTGCACCGTCTCCAGTTGCAGATCTGAAACCATTTCCACGTGTCCAGGTCCGTTCAGTAAGAGCACTCGTGCTTTAGGACTCCGTCGAGTGGTCCTGATCGAGATTGTCTGGTTGCTTATGCGCGCCCATACCTCGGGAACTCGCCTGTGCTTCCACCGTCCGAGATGTCCTCTACCATGAGCGATTCGGATGAAGAGGCAGGTAAACGTCCAGTATATAGAGCCACGCGTTCGACAGACCAAATGTCCAGCACCTCGACAACTCCCAACCAAGCGATTCGAGCCCTCTCTCCTCCTTCATCTACAAACGTAATGTCATTCAACATGAACCCCTATGCTCAGGGTGGCTGGTCCAGGCAGTCCCAGCAGAACTGGGGTACCGCTCCCTCCGTCTTCGGCGCACTCCCTTCCCTTCCTGTCTCTACGTCAGTTCCCAGGTCTATGCAGCCTGATAGTGTCACCTTCCAGTTCACGAACTTCAATACCACGATCCTGAACTGCTCGGTTTTGGGCCCGCAGTCACGCGTCGCGTACCGCATCGTGACGGAGTCCACGACCCCGTCCTGCACCATATGGAAAGACAACGAAAGCCGTAATATCGCAATGGTGCAATGGCAGCCCAACGCGACCCTCGAGATTCGAGGTGTTACGCCGAGACAGCGCATCCGCGACTGGTTGCGGCTGTCTCCTGATCAGAGGTTTGTGTAGTTCGTCTCCTTTTCTCCAGGTACACGACATCATGCTTAATTCCTTCTCCACAGCCAACGCACCATGGAGGTTAGAGGGGTTAATTACGCTTGGGCACCTATAGATTCCTTCATCTGCGTACGTGCTCCTGACCACAATGTGGAGAATGTGTATTCACGTGTTTCCACAGCTGTACAGGACGCAGACATCCGCCCCGAAGGTTTTGGCACGCATTGCCAGGGCTCCTTCCATGGTTCTACTGGAGCTCACTCAGGAAGCTCTTCAGCTGAGCCTGCTCGAACCATGCCTCGTCGCGACCGTCCTCTTCGTTTGTGGACACAACATAGACTGAGCGACACGGGTCAACCAAGACTTACGCATCGCCGCATCACCGCACTGTATCCCTAATCGTTCTATAGTCATACCCGCGCATTCTATAACTGTATCCATAGCTATCTAACACTACTGCCCCTCTGTAGCTTTATTATTAGCCTTTTTGTAGCCTTGTTCACGTCCTAGAGCTTGGTACCTCACACCTTTGTAGCCATAGTCTTCCTATTTATATTATTGTATTGCTTAGAACTTCCGCTAGCCATTATGTTGTTTACGAGCTTCGAGAGGGAGAATGCCCAGGGAGTGAAGTCAACGGCGGAGGCAAGTTGACCGGAGCTAACGGAGTCTTCCTTGGCGCCGATCGATGACACAGGATCTGCACTGCTTCCTAACACGTCACACGAGCACCTTGGTAAGGCAACTGCACCAGGATGTTGGCCCGCGATTCACGCTTACACGATACAGGTCCACGCCATTTGAGAATAAAAACAGAAAGCGAATAGCAGGGGTTACATTATGCGACTTCAATAGTCCGCAGGAATTTCTCGTACGCCGTCGAGCGGATGTGGTGAAGCTTAGTCGACTCAGCGACGTTCGCTGTGCGGAGTTGAGATCCGAGCTGCAACGACAGGAGACCCACGCGTTAGTGAGACACGGCACGTTGCTGGTGAGTAAGTCGGTGAGACTTACAGCAAGGGGGCGNCAGCTGGTCCAGCCGCGAGGTAAGTCCCGAGATCATCTCGCCGAGGGCAGCATTATGACGAACATCGGCGCGGTCACGTAGGGCATCGGCAAGTATGCCTATGAGCCTCGGTACGCTACGCGTCAGCTCGTCTACCTCAGCCGCGACGGAGTCGTCCGCGGGCGCTTCCACATCCTCTAGTCTCTCGCGCAGTTCCGGAAGACGGACCATAGCGTGGGCATAGTCGAGGAAGGCCTGTAGTACCATCTGTGTGAGAAACGCCAGGATCGGCAACGCGCCAAGAGAACTGCTCGCCTTTCCGCGGACATGCCAGCCGTCGACAGGATGACCGGCAATTTTCTGGAACAGCTCCTTCAGCAGCTCAAGGTCCTGCCTGATGACGGCATCCGGAGCTAATTCCAGCACAGCCAGCTCGTGCGCGGGATTGTATAAACCCGCTGCAAGATACAACTCGTAGGCTTCGAAGACATTGCCTTGGTTAAGGGCGTAGATTGCCTTGATTGCGCAAAGTTTCAACAACCAAAATGGAAATCCGAGGAAATGAATACATACTTTGGCCTCGTTTACCCATGCCATCGGGATCTTCAAGCTACCTACTATACCCCGCATATTCCAGTCGTCCAATTTTGAAGCATTACGCGTTAGCAGATCCTTGATAGCGCGTCGACGGCTGGTCAAACGAACGTAAGGCAGTCATGTTAGCACCGGAACTACCGCTTGTAAATGAGACTTACCCAGAGCTGCCCTCAATATGCAAGAGCACGAATAAGGCCTCCTGTATCATGCCCAACTGCTCTAATTGCAATGCATAGCTGCTGGCCAAGAGGTCTGCGCTCGGGCTATGGCCTTCAACCTCGACATCGCCCTCCTCGTTGTCATCGTGATGTACACCAGGGTCACCGCGGTCCGCAAAATCACGCACCCTGAGACACCGCGACAGAATGATGTATAGGTGCCAGAGCAAGCGGCTGTCCATTGGTGACGACACGCTGATGAGGTCAGAGGACGATGAAGAGGCATACTACCACCTACCTTCTAACCTTCTGTCTCCCGAGCTCATCATGAGCACGGAGGAATTCAAAGATTCGCTACGCAGGTGGATGGAGCGTAGGAAGGATGCTACAAAGGAGGAACACGAGGAAAGCGACTCAGAAATCGAGGAAGAGGAGAAAACCTCCGATTCTGAGGAGGAGCAGGTCTTCCGTCGAAATAGTGTATAATTGAATTGGCCGCTCCCGCCAATAATCATCGCGGCGTGATACGCGTCACTGTCACACAACGGAAACTCAGTGTGTTCGCGTTTGCGTATGATAACTCACCTAGTTTACCGCGAAACATGCACTCTTGGATATGAGCTGCTAGAGCCTGCACTAACACTGCCCGTGTAATCATCACTGCTATGTAGTTGCTGTAGTTTTCTTCCAAGTCGTGCTTGGGCGCCTGCTCGAGCCTGCAGTTTGATCGTTTCCACGTGGCAGAATTGGGGCGCTCCGAAAAGCTCGGAGCTCTGTTTCGGTTCTTGCTGTGACCTGTCAACAAACCCTGCGTCCTCGACCGTTTCCTCTATCACAAACTGTGAAGCTACACGATGCGCGGATACTGTTTCTGGTGTGTATGATACACTGTGATGTTCTACTTATACACTTGACTGTTATACTTTCCGGAATTCCAAGTTCCAAGCGTTCGAGCCACTCAGTGGGTCGCAGCTCTGTTGTGGGGGAGGTTACCCAACCTGCCGTTACAGATCTCACGCGACCTTCGACTTCGAAGCGACGCTGGCGATGTCAACAGACAAAATGTCCTTGCCAGCCCTCAGCTCCTCCGGAGAAGGCATCAAACCTAATCTCAGCAGCTCCGAGGCCTTGCTGACCACCGGGTCCCGTTGCATGCTGAATATGGATTGGGATCAGGCTTATTCCACCACGCAAACTTGTACAGCCCACCTTGCAACTGCGATAACTTTGCTTTGCTTCACATAGTACGCAACAAACTTCATCTCGTCAAGGTTACCGTCGATGATCACGTCATCGAAGCCCGCTCCTACACCACAGTACCGGAGCTGCTGACCCTCTGTAAACCACCTTAACTTATGCGCATCGTTGAGCATAGAGGTAAGACGTACGTGCGCTCCAGAACACGGGAACCTTGATGAATGGCTGACCCTTACCTTCGGCGATCGTCTTCCCGGCCGCGCGTCCTTGGTTGCCCGCGACATTCCAATGCTCGATGCGGCGCATTTCACCTGTGCCGGGCTGTGGATACAGCGCAATATCGCCTATCATGCGCCCCCCGTGTGCGTCAATACAAGCCATATCCATACAACATTCAAACACAAACCGATGGCATACACGGTGCCGTCCAAGCCCTTGACCTTGAGGTACTCATCTACAGGAATCGCGCCAGACCTGTCTAAGAGTTTCTCGAAACCGGGGCTGGCCTTGAGATATTCTGTTGCGGGGGCGACGCCAATGCCCATAACGACGACGTCGGCAGCAAGGGTCTCTTCCTGTCCAGATGGACCTTTCACAACTACTGCGCCTACTTGCGATGGAGATGACGAAGAAGGAAGAAGCCTGGCGACGCTCGACTTCATGTGGAATTTCACACCTTTGCTCTCGTGGAACTACGCATGACAAAAGCGTCAAGTCAGATGTGGCAAACATAGGAAGACTGTTCATGATGCGAACCTTCATGAGACTCTTTCCGACCTCGATTCCAAGCACGATCTCGAATGGTGCGCTCTCCATACCGACAACGTCAATGGAGGCAAGCTTGCGACTAGAGACAGCAACGACAAGCTCCATACTGATGAAGGAAGACCCTATGACGACGAGCCTCTTTCCCTCCTGGACCGCTGAGGATATCGCGTGAGTGCTACGCTCTATCTTCAAGTTGAATGCATTTACCTGCATCAATCTTCTTCGCATCGTCGACTCCGCGCAAGGTGAGCACATTGCCCAGATCCTTGCCCTCGACAGGCAGCTGGCGAGGTGTACCACCAGTAGCAAGAACAAGTGTCTCATAATGGATTTTCTCTCCAGACTTGCCTACGACGACTGAGTTGCTGTTCAGGTCTACCGAAGTAACTTCCGTGCTAGTGCGCAAAGTAACGTGATACTTGTTCCGGAGCTCCGCAGGCGAGCGCCATTCGAGCTTCGACGGGTCCGTCACAAGGGCTTTACTGATCTTTGTACGGTCGATAGGTGCGTACGTCTCTTTGCTGAGGACGGTAATCGCACCGTTGTAGCCGTGCTGTTGTGCGAGAATCGGGGGCGTCAAACACGAGGCGCATACAGGGAGACTTCTGGAATGTTCGTACCTCCCTGAGCGACTCAATGCAATGGAAAGCGCCGCTGCCCCCACCTACGATTACGACACCAGGGGTATTGGCGTTCGGCGCACCTGCTGCGAGGAGCTTGGGCTGGCGCGACATGTTCTGCTTGAGCGTGCTCTCGGAATTGGCAGTGACATAAATCTTGCCGTTTTCGACGTGTGCCCTGAATGAGTGTAGTGCGGAAGGCGCAGGCGCGTCCTCTGTTATCAATCTCCGTCATCCCGGAGCACACTGTATGCGCACAACTCAGAACCCACCGATATCACCAGTGCACACGTTGAAACAAGCTGGCATTGCATGTCAATCTGATCCTTGCACAAGAAAGACAACAAATCACCTCCATGCCACGGGCTGTATGGAGGAAATGTTCACATGTTCCGCAGTAAGACACGATGTAAGGACCCACCAGACCACTCTGCCATCGGCTGTCAGTACGCCTTTTGCCAAAGGCGCACCGTAGTGTGTGCAAAAGGCACTTGTCGCGTGTATCTTGTCTCCAAGACGCGAGAGAAGGACCTTTCCTTCTCCTTCAAAAGTCACTTCCTTCCTGAACAAACGTAGTGTGCATGAGTATATGATGCTGTTCGCGCTACGGGTGCCACACACATTTCGCCATCCTTGAGCTCGGCATCGTTGAGTACGGCAATTGTCTTCGTGGACATGGTGGATCGAAGGAGAGGTTGAAAGCGCTGCAGACGTGGGAGACGACGAGGAAGAGACAAACTGCGGAACAAGAACATACGCGCGCGGTGAGAAATGAAAATGCATTCGAAATTCGAGCAACGCTCTCACTCTGGCGGGTGATGATGTCAAGCTCCTTCTCAGCCAATCAGACGCTCGCTGTTACGGCGCAGCCAGATCAGCAGCCAGACAGCCCAAAAAGGAAAGATCCTGGGAACAAGTCACGTGGCCGTGGCTCCTGAATGTGTTTTGGCGCTCATCTCTCGGTCTTGAACTGAGCTCGTCGTGAGCTCTTTCTCACATAAAGACTGCGGTCAACATTCCTCGCGAATATTCATTCCAATTATTGAAACTCTGCATGGCACCTGATTCACCAGCGAAAGCTTCGGCCGTGTGGAAAGGCAAGGCGAGAGCTACAGAAGAAGACTACAGCGACCTCGATCCAGTCATAACCTACCGTCATCTTCATTCCCGAAACCTCGGTGTAAAGGACCCTCTCCGAGTTATCGCACTCTGCGACAGCGATGCATTCTACGCCGCGTGTGAACAAGTCAGGCTCGGGATCGATCCAAGCCGTCCGCTCGTCGTTCGACAATGGGATAGTCTCATAGCAGTCAATTATCCCGCACGCAAGTACGGCATATCTAGGATGGACAAGGTCAATGATGCGTTGAAACGGTGTCCTCATCTGGTCGTGCAGCATGTAGCAACATACAGGGAAGGAGATGCCGAACCAGGCTACTGGGATAACCCAGACACGCTCACACACAAGGTCCGTTTGCCCCCCATGGGATCTTCTAGACACTGATTTGAGCTGTATTGCCTGGTTCTATACTGGAATTATATCTCACAGGTGTCCCTTGATTACTATCGGCGGGAAAGTTGGAAGATATACCACATGTTCAAGGATGGAATGCCTACCGCTGAGATAGGTAAGTACCAGCTTGAGTTTACGTCCATGGACTTCACTCACCTTGATCAATAAGAAAAGGCTTCTATCGATGAAGCGTTCATTGATTTTACGCGTCCTGTGCGGGACGAGATACTGAAACGATACCCGTATCTTGCGGAAGTACCTGCTGATGCCCCTCTGGGCAAAGATAGCCCATTGCCACCACCTCCACCCGTATTGTGGGAAGGTCTCGGGACTGTTATTCCCGTCAACCCCCCACCGCCACTCCCAGCCCCATCTGCTCAGACATCCGGAGAACCAGCAGTCCAAGACGGTACTAGTAAAGCTGCGGAGGCAACCCAGCAGCCTACTGCTACCTCTGCGATTGAATCGACAGAAGACTCTTCTGGCGTAGAAGAGGATGACAGCCCTACAACGTGGCACGACATTGCACTCTCGATAAGCGCAGAGCTTATGGCTAAGATGAGACATGAGATATACAATGAATTAGGGTATACTATGACCGCAGTACGTTCTGCAACATTCGTAGCCGAGCGAATTGATTCACGTCAGGACCTGCAGGGAATCGCTCGGAATAAGTTCTTGGCAAAGGTTGGGGTTCGTCAAAACGACTACACGTTTACTCATGCCTGCCACGCAGTTGACAGCCTCCTACAAAAAGCCCAATAGCCAGGTATGATATATTGTAGACCTTCTATTCTCAAGTCCCTTTGACATTTGTCAACGCTACATGACAGAGTATCCTACGCAATGCCGCAATACCAAATTATCTGCGGCCGTTACCTTTCCAGAAGGTGTGTTTGCATTCTGCTGCCTGTAACTCAAGACAGACAGCTGTTTACTATGTACCATTTAGATCAGGTTTCTCGGCGGTAAGCTGGGAGCCGCACTCGCCGAGGAGTATGATGTCAAAACCGTTGGTGATCTTCTGTGAGCTACTGCAGCTTTGACAGCTTGTTGTTGAAGCCTAATCTTGAGGATGATAGGACCGTTACTTTGGATGAGATGCAAAGTAGATTCGGAGAGGAATCAATTTGGGTGTGGGAGATATTGCAGTGAGCTCGTTGCCTACCTCGGGATCACAACACTGATGCGCTTTGCAGGGGTATTGACCGGACAGAAGGTAGAAGCACATCAATATCACTTTCCGAATACGTTATCTCACGCTGTGCACTTAGTGAAGGAGAAGCCACCGGTTACCAAGAGCATGCTTGCATCCAAGAACCTCCCTAAACCGATCACTAAGGCCGAAGAAGGGCATCACTGGATACGTGTTCTCGCTGCAGAGTTAGCCCTGAGACTGAGAGAGGCAAGAGAAAGCATACCTGCATTATGGCCGAAAAGCATTGTCCTACACGTTAGACAAGGTATGTCTGTTTGTCTTTCGACTACTTTCACGCGCTGTCGTCAGTTACTGTAATTCTCGTGCTGATTACCAATTACTACAGGATACGAGACGATGCGGTCGAAACAGGTTCCGTTCCCATTCGTGCGCGAGATCACCGTAGACCTTATTGCCGCAGCGGGCGACCGTCTTTGGAAAGAACTTATCGGCGCAGAAACATCTCGTGCTGCGGGAATGAAGATAACCAACGTACAGTTGTCATTTTCCGGTATCGAATCTATGGAGACGGGCCAAAAACGAATAGAGGGTTTTTTTAGCCCACCTACAGCCAAGCCGCAGTCCACGGTAGATGGTGCAGAAGACCATTGGCTACAGGGGCCTCCCTCGACTAGCACCAAGCCACCCAGCGGTGTGAAGCGCAAGAGACCGTCATCCTCCCTACGCGATGATACGAACAGCGAGAAGCCCGACCTGGCTTACGCCGGTTCCGTGGACGTCGATGTCGAAAAACGGGCCACTTCCGCGATAACACCATCGAGTGTCTTGTCGTTTGTGTGCGACCGTTGTGGCAAACACATTTCCTTGCCTGATAGCGTTATCCATAGCGGTGACAACGGCAGTGATGGCGGCACAACCAGCGAGGCCGCCATCAGGGAAGAAGCACAAGCACGACTCGCACGACTTCGCAGTGAACATGACGACTTTCATTTTGCACAGGACCTGGACCAGAACGGCCATAAATCTGACAACAAGTCAAACGGGAATAAGCGCAGGACTATTCGTCCGAACGAATCGAGTAGCGCGACAGGACAGCAGAACACAGGAAAGCGGAGAAAGAAGCCTTCCCCACGCAACTCAACAGAGAAAGACGGTAAGGAGCCGAAAGGGATAGCGAGGTTCTTCATGCAGGGTCCCAAGTAGCAGTGGCAGACAAGGATGACCACGTACGTCGCCGCTAGACACATACATGTGCACTGCAACGAGTTCGTGTAGGATGCCGTGCATGTCAGTGTAATCTATGCCTACGATTGGCAGGACATCTGAGCGGAGAGGGTGCTCGTTGACAGAGGCGGCGCGAGGCGAACACGCCGTAACTAGCGGACAGAAGCGCCATCTGATGGGAATAACGAATACTTGTGCGCTCCGTGGGTCCGTGGGACGCGACGCGTCGCG
>JANHOG010000176.1:0-23158 GCA_027627325.1 Phlebia brevispora
GGACTGTTCGCGTTCTGTCGCGGTGTTTGCGCACGAGCTAGCCCTGGAGCTGCGCACGGCGTACCCTGATATGGAACAGGTCTTCAAATGCAAGCTTGTGCGAATGAACCTTCATTCGTTTTACAAGTTGTGGAAGGTATGTGCAGTGATCGTGGCCAGTACAACTGCTGACGCGCCTCTAGGACCCGAAGATGCATAAGATGAGCACTGATATCCCGTATCACGAGCAGAGTGGAGCAGGCCTGCAGATGCCACGCGCTGCGAGCGACGAAACCAACCGCAAACGCTGGCACATGCTGCATTCTGTGAATTTCCTTGGTGACCTATTTGCTATGGGTATCCTTTCGGTTCAGGAAATGCGAGATGTTGTGGTGACAATTGCGACGAACCCGCGCTCGTTCCTGCATCTTCGAGGCTTGCATCTCTTGCTCTCGCGCTGCGTGTATGTCACAGGCCAGAGGTTGGACTCGGAGTTCCTACTGCAAACTCGGCAAGAGATCATCAGCCGCTTATGGCACGTACCTAACGCGTGGGTCCAGCGGTGGCGAGCGGTAAGTCGACCTGAACTTTGATAAGAATACTTTCGCTGATAATGGGCCGCTGCAGGAGATGGAGAACCTGATTGAACGAATGCTCGACCAGCTAGGACAAGACAAACGTGAAGAGGATCAAATAGCTGATGGGCAAGTCGTCAAGCACCAATGGAGTCGAAGTCTATCAGCAGAGAATGTGTTTGCACCCGTGGCCTCATGGGTCACCACAGAGACGCAAGCATGACATAGCTCATTTTCTACCTTATTGTTACGGACTATCCTAGCTTGTTATTTATCCGTATCTTGTTCTGTTGGCTAGTATGACGTCGTGAGTATGTGGTAGCAAATTACTTCGGATCTGCAAACGCGCCACACTCGGGACACTTCCGCACTTCCTCATGCGTGATCCAATTCTGGATGATTGGCTTCAACTGTGTTCCCAGATCGGTAACATGAAGGCTCTCCTCTCGGATGATTGTGGGCTTGGTGTGGACGGGTTGTTTGCAGTACCAGCGCAAGCGATCTGAATGAGAAAATAACTCTCACGCTACTGTTCACGCAGGAAGTCTGCGATATAAGCTCACCGGTAGAACCTTCAGGCCGAACGCGCTCTACGACGAGACCTATCGTGTCCGCGAAGCGTACGGGGTTGTGAGGCGTATTTGCTTCGCGGGCCAAGCCCAGTCAGACGACGGCTGCATTCGTCCTACGAGCGGAGCTCACCAGGGAGCAGGAACATCTCCCCTTCTTCAATCCTTATGTCACGGAACTCGGTACCATCTACAACGCGCAGGAGCATGCCGCCTTTGTATTGGTAGAACCACTCCTGTGAACTCGCTCGTGTGAGGTCCATGATATCCGCATAGAAGTTAATACACACCTCAGTTTCGTTGACATGATAGTCATTCCTCTCGTTTGGCCCACCGACGACCATGATAATGAAGTCCTTGCCGTAATACGGGCAGAAGTTGTTCACCGGGGGCTTCAGGAGATGGGAGTTCTCCTTGATCCACTTCGGAAAGTTAAGCGGTGGTCCCAGAGGCATAGCGGATTAAGATGGCTAGAAATTGTGATGCTTTCGAAGTTATGAATTTACGAACTTGAACAGCTGCTCGTGGTCAAGAGCAGACTTCACGCATTCCCGAATTGCTGCTGAGCTCGCATCACTCAGCAGCAGTCGGGAGCCTCGGACCGCGCTTGCGCGAAAAGGGTGAGGATAAGATAAGATCAACGATAGACGTGCGCTTTCATCTAAGCGCTCACTTGTGCAGGAAGTTGTTCCGAATCGGCAAGCTCAGACTCGACGTCCAAGCCAGAGCCTCGCAATAATTCCGACAAAGAAAATCCAGATGGAAAGGTGAGATATATGGGACATACAGCGGCGCAGAGCTGATATTTTTCCAAGATGAAGGACCAAGTGTAGACCAATGAAGCAGCCGCAGACTACTACTGTGTCGAAGGTACTCGTGCAGGATCCTTGCCCCGAGTAGATTATGAACAGAGCCTCAGGGAATGTGCACAGTTCGAGCGGAACCGAAGATGCCACGTAAAGTGCCTGTATAAGATTCCAGAAGCATCACCGATTCGCTCTTCTCGCCTCAAGGGTAGTGTACTGACTAATTCACAGAAGTCCGAGAGCTATGTATGACGAGTGAAGCAGTATTAACCTATAGTGTGAGAGCTTTTATCCATTCCGCTCGATAGTACCGCTGCGCGCTTCCGTCTATAGTTGAACTACTTGGGGTTCGCCTCGCGAGTAAGTAACCGTACAGAAGATCATGACGTACTATGTCTCCGGTTTCTCATAGTTCATTCACAGGCTCACATTCATCCTAACCTCGGACGTTCAAATTTAACCATTATGGAACCTACTTATACGTGTGTCATTGTATGTTCCAATGTTATAGAGACCACACCACAGTACGCCACCCATCCGAATAGCGGCGTAGTCTCTACTCAGTAACGTCAGCCGAAGGCTGCCCTATTGCTATGTTGACTGATCCTCAACGATATAATATCTGCACCTACTATTCTGCTCCTTCGTGCCGGTCACCCACCTTATTTGTGCGTATAAACCCACTATACTGGTGTCACCATAGCGCTGATGTCGACGCTTTCCAGCACAAACGCCCGTATTACCTTATAGTTGATCATGCCGTACCAGAAACGTCCTTCGACCTGTAGCGTCTCCAGCAATTCCTCTGCCTCATCTACTTCATCTGCCGCACCGTCATCCACGCCTGTCACGCGGCCCTCAGGCGTTCTACCATTGACACCAGAGATCGCCGAAGACGAGGAGGACGATCCGTTTATCTCAATAGGACCAGAGATCATCGACGAGAACCCTTTCGACCCGAGCATCCCCGACGAGGTGCACTTCCAGATGATGAAGATGCGGCAGGCGGAGTCTCAAACATCCACACCGAGTTCGAGCATCTATGACAGGCTTGCCCGCATGGTACCGAACCACTCTGTCAGGTCAGGCACTCCAGAGCAGCGAAACGGGAACGGGACTTGGAGGTCTAAGTTTAGATTCCGGAGGCAAAGCTCTGAGGGCGACCAAGACAGCACCACGCGGTCGAGCCCTAGGCAAAGGCGTGAGGCCGTTCCTGAGCCAGGGGTTGTCTTGTCTTGTAATATCAACCCTCGGGGTCGCTGGAGCCTCGTGCCTTTGGACGCCGCGCAGGAGCGAGGGGACATTGTTCGGCGGCCTGAAGGATTTGAGATGGACGAACAGAAACGGACGGGTCAGATTGATGGATAATTTTGGAGCTGTACTCATGACATCTTTTGTATACCTGTGTCTGTGATCCATGCGGAATTCAGTCCATTCAGGATAAAGCCTTTGACAACATTGAATGAACGGTCACAATCATCATCGCCGAGCCTGAAGTTACACAGCATAAGATGGGAAAGAGAGCGGTATGCGACGTTGCGTCCGCGAACTTGTTGCAAGGAGATGGACGGAAGTACGTATTGTAACTCAGAATCTTCCGCGAACGACATGACCAATCTGGAGTCGCTTCGCCAGGACCATGCAGGCAATGGATCCGATAACGACTGAGCCTGTTCCTCAAATCAATGTCAGACGATACGGTTCATCGACAATCCCACTAACCAGCGTAAATCCCAACGATAGAGAAAGACTTCTGGCTCACTTGAATAGCGCCGGAGATTGGAGGACCGATCAGAGCTCCTGCATTCCGAGTGAGTCAGTCGGCCACTAAGAATAGAACTGATTTACCGAATGAGAGGATCGTAGATTGGAACCCGTTCCGTCTTCCTGTATCGATTACAGGGCCCATATGCGCTGTCGGAACCACGAAGAGTCCGAGGAACCCGCCCGATGCGAATCTACTCCCGTTGAAGCTGTCGGAATAGGGAATAGACGATCACAAAATAATCACGTACCCGTACAAGCAAGAGATTGCGATGTAAGCTGCCGGCGAGGTGACATAGGCCCAGGCAAATATGGACGCTACTGTTAAGAGGGTAGATGCGATCGTCAGATTCAGCGAGCCTAGCTTGTTCGCGACGGCCCCGCAGGAGAGTCGCCCGAATATTGTCATGCCGTTAACAATCGGTATCAGATAGAATGCTAATGAGGTCGGGATGCCAATGGCCTCGGCTCTGACAGTTAGATATGTCAACGCTAGACGGAGCTGGGTCAATAGCGCGTCGAGCGTTGCAGTGCGAACAGACTTACGGGTAAACAGCCCCAAATACGCCAGGAACGTAGCAGCCACATATGCTAGATATGCACGAGAAGTGAGAACTCCTCGAAGTGCAAAGAGTCTCGGCAAATGCGTCGGCGGGGGTGTTCGGGTCTTCAGAGACTACAAACGGAGTTCAATGTAATGATTGTGTTTGACAAGAATAGTACTCACGAAGATACCAAACAGGCAAAGACCCGTGTTCAAAAACGCAAAAGTACGCATGGTCCAGCGAAAACTACGAATCTCGTGATCTCAATTTCGGAGTATTGTGCTCAGGGATTCGAGCAGCTACATACCCAATTTTTGGCTCCAGCTGTCGAAACATGATCGGATATATCATCCCGCCTACGGCACTACCCATGGAGATGATGGCCTGAACCACAGGTCTCTTCCTGTTGACTATTACACGATCAGAATCATGAAAGCACATGCATAATGGAACTTACACCAATGAGTTGCGATCACTATCCGTGGCACGTACATCAAACCGGCGGTAATCTGTACGTTTGACGATAAGTTACGGTGACGACAAGGCTTAAGAATAACATTACTGACACCTAACAGCAGGCCTTGTGAAAGGAATACTTGGTAATATGATTTGCATTCCGCAACCAGAAAATTGCAAATTGTCATCAGTGCGGAAGCGATCATCAATGTCTGCTTTGTATAGCCCAGATCGAAGAGGCGGCCTGAGATAAGGCCCTTCATGAATTGATCAACGGCCGATGAGAAAGTCGACGGAGAGATGTGCTCACCGGCATAAATGTCAAGGCATACTATCGCTGTTCATCAGCGCAATTGCCCTCAAAAACTGAAACTATCCACCGACCTGTGTCGAACCAATCCAAGCGCTGTAAGCACAATGTGAGTATTTCTCCAGGACAGTCTTGACGAAGCGATTTTTACATGGCGGATGCACTGTTCTTACTCAGAAAGTCACCTTGATAGAAGGCTTGGAATGTCTGATGCAACAAAATCAGTTGGACGCCCGAAAAAACGAGATGCTCACGCACGCCCCACGCCAGAAAATAACCGCCGCTGGCCACAGCGAGTCCAAACGCCTAGAAATCGGTGTCAATCGCTGTAGGCTTTGTACTCCTAGATTCGCATGCAACGTACACCAAGAACAACTAACCAAGCTCTGAATCCGCCATCCGGAGGCGGAGATGGCTCTGCAGCCAACTGGTCTAAGTCGAACTCCTCTGGCTGAGCAGTGCGCTCTGAGTCGCTTTGTCGTACTTCCGCGACCGAGGCGTTACGCAAGGATGTCTTGGAGGACATTGCATCCATGGTGAACGAGGACAAAAGTTTCGTAGGATGCGACCATCGTTAGGTCCCTTATATACCGGAACTTAGCATGTGCTTCTGAATCTCGGGAGTCGTGGAGAGCGCGAAGGTTTGATGATCTGGCGTCTAATTGATAAGTCGCGCCACAAGCTCCGGTGATCGGGGTCTTCATTGATTCATATAATTCACCTCATGATGCGAGCAAGATGCGAGAAGACGTTCAGGCGCCACGCAGTTCTCAAATGCAAATCGCTTCGTGTCTATCACGAATCACAAATTATACATCAGACATATAGAAAGCAGAGATCGCAAATCTCCGAACAATGAGTATCATCGGGGGTAGTGAATTAGACTAGGATTTGTTCCATACCGCCGGTAAGCACTTTGCTCTCCTCCTGCTTCTTGTGCGGCTCGCCGAACATCACATATTTATCATCATGCCATTTCCCAGCTGTCACCTTCTGTCCATCCGCATCTTCGTAAATTGCGTTGTTCTCCGGACGCAAGAAATAAGCGATGGAGTACCGGTCCTCTTTCTGGCTCTTTCCGTCGACAGGAATGACTCGGTGCAAGCACGAGTAGAGCGTCTTCCCAGAGAGGAACCGTAGCGAGTCGCCGACGTTGATGGTGGCATGACCATGAGGTCTCGGCTGAACCCAGGCCCAGCGCTTCTCCTCTGGTGTGAAGACTTGCAAGCCCCACTGCTCGGCGAAAAGCAAAGTGATGGAACCGATATCAGTGTGCTTGTTGTGGCCGATATTGGTATCATCCTCATGCTTCGGGTAGTGAAGGAGAACCAGGGTGGTGTTGGTGAGTTCTCCGTCGCGATGGAACTCCTCGAGACGGCTGGAGCCCGTAAGACGTAAGGCATCGGAGAGGGAGGAGAGAAGTGTTTGCGTGATAAAATGAGAGAGCGATATAAACGTATCAAAGAGTGCAGAGTTCTCTTTGATGGAGGGAGATAGCTGGGGAGCCTTAGCGAGAATCTCGGCGCGGGCAACCTATTGGGAAATAGTCAGGGTCATAGTATCTCGAGTACTCATGGTAATTACCTTCAACGTCTCGTAACAATCCCTGGAATTATCTGTGACGCCGGTATATTTCCCGATAGGCTTGAACCTATCACAACGTTAGAAGACCTGTCATAGTTGGCACGTTCAACAGCTTACTTACCCATGAGTTGGGTGGCCCCGGTCGTCCTTCATCTTTGTTTCAAGAGGACGACTGAAGTACTCCTCCATGAAGCGGTAGGCGTTCTGCTCAGCCTCCAAAATCTGGCGACCGGCATCGCTGGTCTGAAGGTTCAGGTAGAAGAAGCCATGGGTCACACAAGCATCCAGAAGCTTGGTGATTTCAGCGGGATCGCGAGTGACCAGACCTTGAAGGTCAATGGTAGCCAGAGTCGCAATATCGCGCTGCTCGGCATTGGGAGGAAGGTACGTGTCCTTTGAGATGGCGAAAGTCATCGTTGAATAGGTGATAGTCGAAGAGGTAGAGGAGGGAAGAGACGAGTGTCTGCAAGCCTTGCTTGCTAAGTTACGGCAATTTCACGCCCTTTATATACTGAAATGCCCAGCATGAGGGCGTTTCTTTGGATTGCGACATGCATGTATGTGTTGCTCTAAGCGATGGTGATCGCCAGCCGGACGTGCGTGCCTCCGGCCTATGGATCACTCTAGTCGCATCAGGGTACAAGCTGACTTTGCAACTCACAGGAGATAAAGTGGTCATTGATCTGGAGCATCCAGGTTTCCTCATCTCCCGCAGAGGTATCCTGCTACATATCAAAGCATCAGACACTGATGGACATTGTTCATTTGAAATGTCCACCTTGAGAACGTCCCACTCGACAGTGCACCGCATATCCCGTAAAATTTGAGGATTTGTTCCAACATATCGACGGCCATGCTCCTACGTGGAGATAATCATGATTTGAACACGCTTGTATTGGTATATCGCCATATTCTGAGACATATACGATGTCCGTCGAGATTCTCGCTACCGTCTATGAAAGACGAATTACGTCAATCTTGTCGCGTTGTCCGATATGACCAGTAGACGTACCCAGTACAACGAATAGTGAACGTTGCTCCCCGAAGACCTCAGTCGGGTCCAGTAACCGACATCGGAGGGCGTCGCGCTATGCCCGCACACTCTCCGGCTATATTGCTTATAGACGCTGATGTTGTGAAGCCCCACACCAGCGAAAGGTAAATTAGGCGAATTTAGACGTAACTTCCGCAACTTGCACGGGTCACGACGACTGGACGGTCGGGTCATGCATCAAGCTCAGCTGAGGCAGGCCGGAGCAAGTCTAAGGGCGTGAATGGTGGTAAGCAGACTCCAACACAGGCGTCAGCAAAAACGGAGCAGCACGCACATCGCACCTGCTAATCAATTCGTCTTCCAGGGTCTGTCCTGCAAGATTCCCGCGCCGGAAGAAAAATTGTTGGCAAAATTATTGATGATACGCCACGACGACAAGTGTTAGTATCAGCTGGTTGGGCCCTCGAAAAGCTTCTTAGTTGATGCTAACCGCAATTTTGGCCACAAGACATACTGCATCAGAATCTGAGTGATGGCCTTGTGCTCGAACTCTTATCGAGGAACCTACATGCATGGCAGATCAGAACGAATCAAGCTCGCCCAGCTTGCAAAACTCGACCTTCTCAGGCGCTTATCATACTTATGTAAGCACTAACGACCCCCCGGATACCAACTACCCTACAGGAGGCTACCACGCCCGTAGAGCCTGCCAGTTGCCACGCAAGAACATACCGTTTACCCTCGGCCTGAAGCTGGGACGGCCGAGTAGAACTCCACATGCCAATATGACGAAGGTATGAATGCCTTAAAATCTACTTGCACTATCTACATCTGAGCGCCACGCGGATAACTGACTCACGATGTCGAGTTGCCGTTAGAGTCCCACAGTTGAGTTGATTCCATTTTATTTTGTCAGACAGCAGGCAGCATCACTAATCTTCCATTGTTTTCTCGCAGTAATTGTATTACCCACAGAGACCGACCTTATCAGGGGCTCAAGGTAAGAGCGTAAGTCAGGCAATGTCAGCATATACTGCGTCCAACGCAGATGGGTCACTAGTATTAACGCACTAAGCCAAACAAAATAATTTTTTCATCCATTATTAGCCCGTCGTCTGTCGAATTAGGTATATGATCTGTTTCTAGCGAGCTTGAACTCCATTGCAGAGCATCAGGTCTTTCAAGTCCTCTTTCTCGGCCTCTTGGCACCCGACTCGGTGTGGAGCGTCGCACATCCAAGCATTATCTGCTTGAATGGGCGGTTCGATGGCTTTTCGGTGTGCCTATTTCTCTTAGACTCATGTCTGGCTGACAGTACTAGACATCACGAGGTGCGTTTCACGATGCTGAAGCTCATATAGGCTGATTACGTTGATTGAATAAGAGGAGGATTTATTATGGTGTACTTTGCACATGAGCACTCAATCGTTCCCTCATGACAGAGGTGCGCAGTCGAAGGTCTCTTGCTCTCAGAGAGCTGACCGCCTGCAAGTCAGTTCCCGGACGGTATATTCAATGGGAATATGGGACATCCTGCCAGCCCACTCGTAGGAGCCAAGCCACTTTCGTCTATGCAATGTGAAGTGTCCTTGGCATATTCTTCTCCCGGTGATACGGGTGATCCATCCAGTCCGGTGACCTGATTCGCATCGACCAAGGTATGTGGAATATTCTTACAAACAACTGAGTGTGAGGTAGAATGTAGGACACAGGACCTGCTTCAGTTCTAAGTGTCCAGTTCCTGGTTGGATGGCAACAAATGCAGTTGGACAGAATTTCGACATTACCTTGTCTAATCACGGATGTAGATCCAAACATGTTGAGATCTTCATGTCTAACCTGGGAAGAGCGTGTTCAGACTTCCACTCATAATGTTGTCGTGTGGGAGCTCCATACCTTCCGACATGACCGCGGGTGCCGTAAGCGATCCGAGATTTCTTTCGGAGGCACTCACGCTCTCACGCTACATGTCCCTACAATTCTCACGATTGTTGCCGTTTGATGTTCGCTATTCTAGGATCTTTCCTCACTTCGTGGCGCTGCTTTTGGCATCTACTCGACCTATCACTTAAGGTTAGAATGTCGACGCTTCTCAGGGTACTGGGAGTTACGGCTGCAAATTGTGACCTAATCTCCATACAGGTCATTCTGGAAATGCGACGGCTACTCCAGTCAGGACGTATCGTGATGCACAACTGCCCTGCCGCCCACTCCCGGCAATGAGAGTTCAGTCGTCCAGTTGCCACGGATTCATCAAGATGCCTCCTATTATGTTCTCATGGTTCAATTGAGCTCCCTCTTATATGAAGCTTACCGTGAATGTACCCGTGGCAGACGGCTTCACGTTATCGATGTCTTCATCACCCAGGTTAGATGCCGTGGAATTGGTGCTCATTGTTGCAGAAGCTGGGTTATACGGTGAGTAGAAGTTAGTAATTCGCGTCGCAATTTCTGATGATACGTCCATTCCACATTTTAGGTATTTTCCTCGTAATATTGATCGGAGCTTTGGAGGCGCTATATGAGCGGCGGAGGCGTGGAGAGTCTTGCATCCTGCTGCTATCGGTCTCCGTCTGCTTGTTCTGTTCTATAACCTCGGTGCGTGAACCTTCGCACTAATCACCGCAATCACGTGGGAAACTAACTGGCCATACCTCATTCAGCACCTCATCCTGGACGTTGCTCATGTTTTCGACGGTTTCATTCGCTTGCAGAATGCTGTCAATCCTCCATCAGGCCCAAGTTCAGCTACGTTATTCTTCGAAGACTTATCTAACAGAAAATATGTCGCAAGTTCCTGTTTCTACGTAGTCACCACCTGTGTGGGAGATGCGTTCATGGTGCGTGCCAAAGTAGTGCAAATTTGTCTTATATCATGACATTTCTACCAGATCTATCGACTGTATATCGTATGGGGACGCAATTTCTGGATCATCATCCCTCCTTCTGTTATTCAGGCAGGGCTCTCCGGTAAGCAGGCTTTCAGACCGAATTACTCAAGCCATATTGAAGCCCCTCTCCTGGTAGCCACTGGTGGCGTCATTCAATGGCTCGTTGCAGCCAAATCCGATGGAAGCATTTTTCAAACAGTGGGCGGATGGATAACTGCATGGTTTGTTTTGACTTTTTGGTACGTGACAAGCAGAAAACCGCATGAGCTGAATGACTGATCCGAGAAATAGTACGAACCTGTATTGCACGGGTAAGGACATCCCAGCACCGTACCATACCTATCTCCACTGAACGAGTGGACGTACAGTTCTCATTGCGTACAAAGTCTGGCAAAGCAAGAGGAGTGTCACTCGTCTGGGACGAGCACAACAATCTGTGAGTATTCTATTAGGATCTGTATGCATGGAGACTCATCATGCGTGTACTTACCTTATGTAGCCGGTGCAAAGGGTTGTGAATGCTCTGATCCAAAGTGCTGCCCTGTATAGGTGAGTGGCGTTAGTGATCTTTCCTTAAAGAGTGTGAACATTCATTCTGCGTGCGACAGTGTTTGTCTACTGCTGTCTTTGGCACTATATGTTAGACAGAGCAATGTCCAGTATGTACTGGCTGCAACGGTATGTCGTACAATATTGCCTTGTGCTGAAACAACACTCATCAGTTTCGTTCGAATTCCTACAGAATTGTCCTACCGTGGTACTGCTTTCTACTTTCGAAAGTACTTCAATTATCCTAGCTAATTGACATCTAGGGAATTGCATTCACAATGATCGCGGCACGCACTGGACGCCTTGGACAAGGCACAGACACCGAATCAGAATCAAGACGCACTTTCCGTGATGCTATAGCTATGCGTCCAGTAGCAATCAAAATAACGACTAGTACGCAAGTCGACCATCCTCCGGCATCGGCGGATTACGATGCAAGCGGAAAGCCTGAGTCCGAATTCGAGGAAGGCGAAAGCCACAGCTTGGATAAATAGCGGTAGTCAAGGACGTCTGGACCACGCACCACTTGATTGATATCAACTGCATAATATTGCCAGCATTCTGCTATATTGTTCCTTCATCGAACCTGGTATCCTCTATTTCGTGCGGCTGATTTCAAATCCCTTGTCAACTTCCCTTTCGATCTTCTGTAACGCAACGCAAATTGTACGTGAACTATGTGGTCTGTAGTATGGCATCAATGCTCGAAGGGCAGGAACGGTCTTATGCACATTTGTGCTACAATCAACTCTATGTAAGCGAGTCATGCAACTAAACCTAATGCTTTACTATCGATAAATCCGACTTCTTTCCAGGCTTTCATCCACATCCTCGCATAGTGTTGACCGAGTTCTGGTAGAGCAAGGGCAGGTGCAACTTGCCTCGCTTTAGCGGTGTCCAAGCTAATGTTCCCTAACGGCTCCTTCCCTTTGTCTCCGATGTCTACTGAACTGAAGTAATCCAAAAGCCGCAAATGCAGGGTTCTGGCGCAAGTCTTCGACTTCAGATCCTGACTGCTTGAGAGCGGACAGCCAGTCAGTATACGGCACAAGAGGGACTTGTAGGGCATGAGCGATTGGTTCCAAAAACCTCCTCCACGGCACAGGTCGCGGGTGCGCAAGATGTAGAATAGATGCTTCCGCATTTCTCATCTGAATAAGAGCAAGAGCGGCTTCATCACAAGGTATCCATGTAACGTTCTGTGCAATGCATATGAGGACCGACCACTCGCGGATGAACTGAAAAATACCTCTTCCAACGCAGGTAGACAGCCGACGTATTGAGCGGATTTGACGATAGACGGAAACCATTCTTTCTCGTTCCAGTAGCCACTGACGCCGCCACACAGTTGGCCAACACGGACAATCAGTGTATTCATGCCGGCCGAAGACGAGGACCATAGCATGCGTTCAGCGAGCCACTTCGACTCCGCGTAACCATTGGTAGCAACGATGCCGGAAGGATGTTCTATTTGCTCCTCGGTCGCATACCCAGGCGAATTCGATTCTGATTCGGAAACCTCAGTCATCAACCATCAATTCAGATTGAGTTGAAACATACGTAGGAAGACACCCATCGAACTCGTGAATAGTATGCGCGATGGTAGCCTCCACGGAGAAGCCAAGCACATATTGATTAGGGCTTGCACCCCATCCAGAAGATCAAGGAATGAGGTAACTCTCTGATTAAAATCAACTTTCCATGCTGTACATGGCATGAGTAAAAGTCATCCGTGAGATATCATGCCCACACACCATTATGTATGACGTGAGTTACAGCATCTTGGATCTGAGAATGCGTTATGAACATTCACGTTCAACACAGAACTGTCTGCACTGACCTCGCGGAATAGGGCGGCTCCGAGGCCAAAGTTAGGTTTGTTGAGATAACCTCCAACAAGGCGTAACTTAGGCGAGTCGAGACTATTGACATCCAAGCCGTTGATACGGAAAGCTTGCTCCTGCCGTTCTCGTAATCTGTCTGGTCTGTTAAAGGCAAAGACCGTGCCTACGGTAGGATCCGAAAGTAGGTG
The DNA here is from genome assembly GCA_027627325.1 of Phlebia brevispora. Classification (NCBI taxonomy): domain Eukaryota; kingdom Fungi; phylum Basidiomycota; class Agaricomycetes; order Polyporales; family Meruliaceae; genus Phlebicolorata; species Phlebicolorata brevispora. Next base: position 13,055 of record JANHOG010000176.1, read on the forward strand.
CATGAGAATATGACAACCCAATCCTCCTGTGGTACCTGTCACGAGAACTACGTCTTTGCTGGCGGGCCGGTCTCGCAGAACAGCCGATCGCTCTATGAATCCACTGGTGTACCTCTTAAGCAGCTCTTCCAATTGCTGAGCCTGGGTGTCTTCTCCAGAAGGAATATGAGCTAGTCCATAGCCTAGAATGCGAGAGATGAAATCGCAAAGAGAAGAGATCGAGGGGTGTGTGTAGACAGCAGTAGCTTGAAGCCGTGGCAAAAGCCCCTCATTGTCAGGGTTGGTACGCAGCGCACTGACTATCTGGTTGAAGATCCAGGTCGCTTGAAGACTACATGCGTAATTAAGTTCAGAGTATGAACCAATGACTGGACGAAAACGCGTAACACTCGCCTATCGCATCCAAACTGGAATATATCAGCGCCGTCTGGAATATCACGCCTCAAGACACTGTGGACCACGTCCCTTGTAAATTTCAAGATCTCTGATTCCGTCCAGCTAATGGGAGGCGCAATGTCGACCTGTGGCGCTGCATTCATTGCTTCATACAAAGCCTCGATTTCCGGTTGATATAGGGCGATGATTGCTTGTCGCCGTGCTGTACCCTTTCCAGTATACATGAATGGCTTAGATGGGGATGAGAAGATGATCATCTTCGTTGATGTGAGCGATGCGCGTAAGGAAGTACGCGCGACATAGTTACCTCTTTAAAAAGCCGGGAATGCTGTGGCGCATACATATTCATGCGTTCGACCGCAGGCCTACGCAGTGTTAGCGCTGGAGTATGATCACCATTGTAAGGAAGGGTCATATGAGACCTACCATATTGCGCGTACGAATTCGTCTCGCTGAACATCATCGCCTATATCAAACCAATACGCTTTCCGTGGTTCAATGATGACACCGTTTTGCGTCCTGCTTCGCCCAAAGATGACAGCAGACTGTATATGAGGATCCTGGGCGAGGATTCTCTCTTATCATAAACGCAAGTAAGACCTTAGAAGTTCGTTATGATCAACGGTAGCCTCACCTAGTGGTCCAGGGTTCGTCTGCGCATTTGTCAGGAATGATACCCCAAATTCTGATTGTATTCAAGCGCACCTTTTCGCCCGTAGACAACATAATTTGATCGTCCACGCGCCCGTCGACAACCCATAAGTCTGGGCGATTTGGATGTGGAACAAGAAGATCGTTCGTGGCGTAGGCTTCCATTCCGTCGATTGTCGTATTCAACACCGCTGGTCTCATTTTGCTACGGGCCTTATTGCCTAATTTCAATGGCTATTGAAAGGGACACATCAGGAACAACTTACGGTAACAATCAGTTCATAAGCTCCGCCATCGTGCGGTATAAGGACCGGATCAAACTGCTTAGAGAGCTTGACATATTGCCAGTCAGATCCGCGACAGGCTTACGGAGGAGAATTATAAATACAGCAAAGTCACCGCATAAAGAAATACACTCACCTGATATCCATGGTGCTAGCATCCCTGTTTCCGTACTAAACACTCTACATTACCGGTGAATATTGACTGTAATGATTACGCTACCTACCTGCCATACATCGGGCGCAAACTAACTCCATGAGAGACTAAGTAGTCGCCTGCCTCCTTCAGGAGTGGAGCACCTCCGAAAGTCTGGCAAATAGTCAGACCTCGTCGAAGTAATACCGAGAAGTCAAATAACTTACTATCCCCTCCATCGTCTTCATGTGTTCGACTTTAGTGGGATCTCGAGCCCATTTCTGACGTATCAATATGCATCACCAATGGAAAAGCCGGAATCGCGGAGAAGCCTACCTCTAACATGGAAGGAACCGTACAGATCATTTCGCTGCCCGTTCTCTTCGCCTCTTCGAACACATTCTCCGGTGTCGGAAGAATAGCCGGAGTGCACGGTTTGAATGTTGCCATCATACAACCAGTCACCGCCTGTGCAAGGTCAGCTTTAAGTCGCTACACTAGAACGAGACCACTGACTGTTACACCGATCTGTAGAATTCCCATCGCATGAAACATGGGCAAGGAGTGACAGGATATCGTCAGACCGTGCAGGTCAACTTCTCCGTACGCTGCAAGAGTAAGGATAGGGAACAATCAGATCATCGTGTGGATCGCAGACGCGGAAATCAGGCGCCTCACTTGGCGAGAGAGCCCACTGCATTGCGCCGCGCACAGACCAAGTGATTGGTTTGGGAAAGGCGGCTGACCCTGTACAAAGCAATAACCGTCAAGTATCGATTAACCAAGACCCGATATGTACGAACCCGAGGAGTGCATGATCAAAGACGGATCGTCAAGAGCCCAAGGCCGGCAGGGAGCAATATGCGGAGTCTCCAGCACCCTGCGGCTGTATAAGTCCTCAAAGACAGGCATAGCGTGCACGACTGCAGGAGCGCTATACGTCTCTGAGGATGCTGCAATTAATTTGGTCGCATTATCGATGACGTCTTGAATCCAAGGCTCTTCACTTGTGAGCAATATAATCGCCTTCACGCGCGTCAGGAGATGAGCTAACGCCTCCGGCGAGTTGCGATACGATATCGGGAAGATAATAAAGCCCGCACGGAGGACACCGACAATTGTAGTGAAATATGTTATAGCATCTGTAGCGATCTCGTGTTCAATAACAACTTGAAGAGTAGATGCAGTGATACGAACCTCTGTTGGCGAAGACGGCAACTACGGGTCGCGGATCGGTTGTGCGAACAGACAGCATGGCGGAACAGAGTGCAGCAGCTCTGTGAGTCCCTTCATTGACCTCCCTCCAGGAAATGGTCTTGACATCATTACCGTCTAAGTATCTAAAAACGGATGCGTTGGCATTGTGGACACCATTCCAATCGTACAAGTCCAAGAGTGTTCTGGACGGATCCGCAATGAGATGTTGGGGTATGGTGAATTTCGATAACTCCTGCATGGTGAGTAAGGGAGAGTGGACGTCTCTTGACGTTAGCACCACAAGCCTCAGGGCTTTTAAGGCAGCATATCATATGATGCAAACTTCGTCCATATGTTGTCGAAGCTAGTATTGGACAGATCCGATGCGAGTACCCCTTGATAAGAATAAATGTAGTCGCCCGCGAATTGCACCTGAAGCCCTTCGGATGAAATATCGAGTGGCGTCAACCTGGCATTACCGTGAGTATAACCGCTATATGTGCTTTAGAGGGGCGAAACATGAACGAACTTAATCACCAAGACGTTGAGGGTTGATATCCGTCAACGAAGTCGCGCAGACAACGCGTGCCTAAACATTCAGGCGTCGAGGAAGTACGGAGCGAAGATTACTGTACGGGGGCCGTTGCAATCGGTCCGTAAGTAGAGAGAATATTTTGTCATGCGATGGCTTACAATGTATTTTGTCGCGCTTTTTATAGCTAGTCTCCTGCAGCAACACTAAACGACCTATGTGTAAAAAGTCACATACCGAGCTGAGAACACCTTCGTCGCTCGTGGACACAAGGGAAGCATCAGTCAAAAACAGCTTCGCAGAATCGAAATTCTCCTGCACTGGCAAGCGTGAGTTTCGAAGAACTGGGGAGCCCAGAGGGACCCTACTCTGCTGTCGCATGAGTTTCGAGAACCTAGAATGATTGGAATGCAACCTACGCGTAAGGAAGAGGAACTACCGATGAGTACGGCAGTAGCTCTGTCAGCATTTCGTGTGTTCTCTCATGCAGCAAAATTCATCACCGGGTTGGCTGAACTTCGCCGGCCCGCAGGTGACTTGCCATGTAACGATGTTGAGATTAGACCTAAGAAGCGGTGGAATTAGTCAATAGTGACGGATACGATGCGACGATACGCCGCAAAAATGTAGTAAAAGATACCTTGAACCATCTTTGTTGAAAAGGAGATTGGACAGTGAGTTCAGGCCGGCGACCATGGGGTCACTGTGGTAGTCTCCTCTCCCGCGATGTGGTACTATATTAGCCGCGCAGCACTCCGAGTCGGCTGGGCGACACGTGGCATGGGCGCTTGTGGTAGTCCGTGACAGACTTCGAGGGCCGGTCTGTGCGGGATTCAACACGGAGTGTCCCACTTCACAAACCAGGACCATATATGTTGCTAAATTCACAGGAACATATAGGCAAGTGGTATTATAGTTTTTAATAGGGTGCTTACCATGCAAAAGGTGGCCGCTCTAAACAGTGCTGCTTCGACTTTATTTTAACGCTTTGCGTAATCTCAAAGCGATTCTTCACCACTCTAGATTGTGTTGCTCATGAATTACTGAAGGAGTCGCGGGCTGCGAGATGACGTGCATCAGCGTAATACCCAAATAGCTTGAAGCCCATTCTACTTTTCAAACATTGAGAAGCTCAGCGCAGATATGAGGGCTCAACGCGGCCCAGTGCAGTTTACGACATGTCTATTCCAATGCCACCGGATGGTATTCTACTTACCGGAGTACTGATAGGTACACCATGGGAATAAATCCATACGGGAGGCTATCGGTCGTCTCACTTTCAGGTATGAGCGTAAAACACGGCATGAACTTAAAGCGTGCCTCTAGGACACTCGTCGACTATGGCGACCTCGCTTTCGGACGTTTTATCACTCACTGCTGCGAGATCAAGAATATCAGCATAAAGACAGCGACAGTAAGTGAATAGAGGCAAGATCCACCATTGAGTTCTTAATTCTAATTCCAGTGCTCGCAATAGGTCTCCAGCGAAAAACCAGCGGTAGAAAATGGCCACATGCACGGAACTTTCTAATAGTCAATAATCCACTCCGCCTCGCCACAAATCCACAGAGGCCCCAGGGCGGAGGGCGGAGGGCGGAGAAGACACCAGCTATCTCTTGAAAGGATCCAAATAGGTATGAACTCGCCCGGCAGCTACTCGTCTGCTGTTGTAGTTTGAGAAAAGGTGTGTGACGACCTGTACTTGCCCGACCACAGAGCTTTGGATTTAACAACGGAACATCTAGTTTGAGAGACTGTTTCAGGATTCTGAGCAGACGTCACTCGAGGTAGCGTGTGGTGCCACACAGCTGAACACAAGACTATCACATTTCCACGAGAATCATAGAAATATTCCAAATACCAGGTGTGAGAGAACGCAGAAGCAATTCTCAGCGAGCAATATCTACACCGCCGACGCAAAATTGAAATACTGAGCAGGAATGAGCGATTCGCCTGGTGCAGTCAACGAGACCTGGGTCGTTTTAGTACCTCAACTTCTTGGGTATAACAATATTCACTTACAGGCGTGCCAACGGGTGCATCATGAGGTAATATCCACGAGAGAGACCCATCGGTGGTCTCAATTCTAGCGCGAAACCATGGGTGATTGCTCGTGCTTCACCAGCAAACGTAGTACTCACGCGTAGAAACCGGTGTCCAAGGCGACAATATTCCAGAAAGTGCCGGGATAGCTGCCGACAAGGGCGACCTCATCCCCTGACACTTCGGCATTCCCTGCTGCAAGGTTAAGGACATAGCCCTCTGGATACTCAATGACCGCAAACGTCACGTCGCTCTAGCGCGGGAAGTCAGTAGATGGCAAAGAGTGCGATGATTGATGTATACGCACAGGATCAAAAGTTGAATCTTGGACTCCAACGAGAGAGCCAGAGACAGGCCCAACCGGGAACCCGGCCGTAGAGATAGGGTATATGATGTAGAACCCTGAGGGCAAGGCGCCATAGACGGACGTCACTAGAAGAACAGTAGCAAAGCAGACAAAGGCGATCTTCTGAAACCCGTCGAACATCATGCAATATTGGGTGTCTGACTGGCTGAGTTGGAGAGTTGGGCCCACTCGGCAGTGTCTTTATATCGCTGGCAAAATCATGATGGAATAGAGTGATAACACCGCTTCTGCTGGGCTATGAACCTTCAGGCTCAACCGCGAATAACCTAGCTTGGCGTCTACCTCTACCCACGCTGCCCAAGTGACCCTGGCCCAGACGGTCAGTCAGACAGCGGGAATCAAATGACAGAGCCCACGAACGTCCATCGCTCTTGGACTTACGAGTGAGATCCTTGGGCGTGAGGACGGTGATTATGCTGCAATAACGTCAATTGAGTCTAGTCGGAAACTCAGTAGGACTGATCATGTTGATCTGCCAATGAGTGGTCATCAAGGCATCTCGCATATAGTCTAGTCACTCACGCACGAAAGGCGGTCATCATCACTAACTCTTGTCCGCTTAACTGTTCGAGTCAAGTGAGTGGGCACATGCACTTCCAACGTTCCATCTCTGAAGGAGGCGGTGAGGACTGACAGATAATCAGGGCTGACCTACAAGTCGTCGCAAACTTTCGGGAAGGCGCCATGCAGCATTGATAATGGCGACATGTCAGAGGAACGTGCATCGACATGCAGCTTGGATGATCAGCGCTGCTGTTCACAACCGCCTGAGATGTTGGACGCATTCGACTCACGCTCCACTTCTAGGCACAAGAACTAAGTTCGAAATATGAGCCTACTCTCTGCGTGACGCGTGCCATGCTAACAAAGAGTGGTGTCGATTTGGAGCGAGCCTAAGACAGAGCGCTGAAGTAGCCTAGAACGAGTTGAATCAACTGTACTCCGCTGCTGAACGTCCCTAGTCCGACTCGTAGAAGAGAAAATACTGGTTTGGAAGGGGCTGGTCCGGAGAAACGGTCAAATAAACCTGTGTGTATATCAGAGCGGCGTTCATTTGACTTCATCAGACATGTTCCTACCGGGCTGTCTTCAGGGGCGTCGTGAGGCAAGATCCACCCATACTCGCCATTAGTGGTCGAGATTCTAGTGACGGATTATGGTATAAGCTCCCGTCATGTCAATCAATTGTTAAGACTGTGCGCACGTGTAAACGCCTTCTGTAGGAACGATGCTCCAGAACACGCCAGGGTAGGATGGCACGAGGGCGACCTCGGTTTCACCTGTGTTGACAGCCGCGTATCCTTCAGCGAGTTGCAATACATAACCTTCATCAGTCTCGGTTACATTCCATAAGAGAGTGGCCTGCGAATCAGGAAGAATGAGATGCGGCCTGGTGCAGTCCAGTACAGTTACCAACTGGTGACTCGGTGCTCGTGTTTGCGACACCAACAAGCGATCCCGCAATGGTACCGATGTTGAAACCGGGCACGGAGATGGCACCCATGACGTACGTGCCAGACGTCAAGGACCCAGTCTGTCTGGAAACTAAGCCAGACACGCTGGTAGACGCAATAATAGCGAGCAACGAGGCTCTTGCAATCTTCTTCGGCGACGCAAGCATTTCCTAGAATAGAGTTTAGAGGCTAACAGGGCTATATAGATCGGTGGGACACTCGCCGCGAGCTATCTAGTAGGAGTGCGCACAGCTATTTTATAGCCTGCTCCACATGGTCCGCTTCATTCTACTTACGCTTGGGTCGAGACTTTCATGGTATTCAATGACCGAGGAATGAGCGATGAGTGGTGACTGATTGCTGCGCCCGTGGCGCGGAAGCTACAAGGAGGCTACAGGTCACGATTAGAATCGCACGGCGACAGCTTCGCCGCGAGATACGCCTGGGCTTCGCATTGTAGTCTACTTACCTCGCTCCCCATTCCGATCAGCAAGAGAAGTCTGCCGTTTACAACATCGCGAAGAGAGGCACCTTCCATCGAGGCCACGATTGGAGCTGGAAACTTTGTTCTCGATAATAATCGATATCACGTTCAAAGCGGAGCTAGATGCTCAATCCTTCCTTCTGTCAGTCATGCATTCTGTGACGGAAGGAACAGAGAAATCTACACACGTGTGGACCACATTGTCCAAGCAGACACTTTCTAGGAAGAGCCTCGCGTCATGATGCGGCTTTCAGAGGCCTTCGTTCATGATGAACTTCGGAATAGCAAACACCATGCATGCTTTACATCAGACTCATGCATCCTCGCGTACTGAAGCGCCGCTTGATGGAACGGATATTTGAGCGCCACCGATGTCGAATCAAAGTCGTGACTCCGGCGTGCACGGCGAGCTGTGAGAGCACACCGATCAGCATAGCCCAAGTTTGTGACGAGGTAGACTCAACTGAGAATTGGAACACTCAGACGAGGAAGAAAACACCGAGACGGATGGAGAATACTGCGCTGCGAATCTCACTCATTCCCACATGCCTGCAGATACAGCGTTAATGACTGGCGCTCCCATTCGTCATAAGTCGCAGTTGTTCGCACATTGGACTCATAACTTAGTTGTGGAAGGAATTGGACTCCAGGGCAGTTTTCTTCCTGCATAATGTGCCATTCACAAGCCGGGCTAACAAGCAATCATGTCGATTCGAAGACGAAATGTCGGTCTAGCAACGAGACAATGTAGAGCGACTGGAAGACACCGAATCCATTGTACTCAGCCATTGAAGATCACCAGTTTGATTACTCGAAGATGAAAAGTTGGTTTGGAAGGGGCGTGCTTGATAGAGTGCTCAAGGAAACCTAGAAATGGCACATCAAAACAGTACTCCCTTGACGACTCTAGACAAACTCTTACCGGAGTACCTTCAGGCGCGTCATGAGGCAAATTCCACCCAAATTCGCCATTAGTGGTCGCGATTCTGCCAGCGAGACACGGAATAAGGTCACGACGCTAATCATTTGTGAAGCATGTACGCACGCGTAAACGCCTTCTGAAGGAATGATGCTCCAGAACACGCCAGGGTAGGACGACACGAGGGTGACCTCGGTTTCGCCCGCGTTGAAAGCCGCGTATGCTTCGCCGAGTTGCAACACATAACCTTCGTCGGTCGAGGTTACGTTCCATACAATATTGGCCTGTGGATCCGACAAGAATGAGATGCAGTCTAATGCGATCTAGGACGGAGTACCAACCGGTGGCTCAGTGCTCGTGTTCGCGACACCAACAAGCGATCCAGGGATAGAACCGATGTTGAAGCCGGGCACAGAGATCGCACCAATGGTGTACGTGCCGGACGACAAGAAACCACTCTGCCTGGCAACTAAGCCAGAAACACTGGTGGACGCCATAATAGCGAGCAACGAAGACGCCGCAATCTTCTTCAGGGACGCAAGCATTGCTGGAAACAGATTCTGGGATCGATGTGGGAATAAGTGGGAGACTCTTAACTGCAAGCTGTGAGAGCTACGAACTTACGCTGCTTTATAGTCTGCGTAGACGCTTCATCCTACATGCTACCCGCGCTTCAGTCTCAACCTCCCTGGAATTCGTCCGCCGAAAGATGAACGCTGAATGATGGCTGACTCGTGTACTTCTAGAGCGGACTTCACAGGCACGCTAAATTTTCGCTTGCAAACTGCACGGCGAGTGCTTCACCGTCAGACACACACGTGCGGGATGCTATGACCTACATGCCTCGTTTCACTCCACTTCGGTGTTCAGCCTCCATATTCAGGATTAAAGCGCCGCGTGATGGGACGGACATTTGATCTCCAGGAGGTTCGAAGACCGGCGGACGGTGAACTGTGAGTACACACCGGCCAGCATAACACCAGCTTGGGGCAAGATAGTTCGACTAGAATACGATGCGGTGAGTAGACACCCAACTGGAATGAAGAATGAGTAACAGTAGATCAAGCTTACCGCCACACTTAGCACTGCCCGTGGCTAATGGAATCAGGCTGTCTATGATCCTTGAAGGCGGAGCGAACAGCAATCCGTAGCCGAGCCTCCGATGCGAATGCTGTGTAGTATTGCGAATCATCGACATTGTTCTCTCAATGTGCGTGCTGCCTAGTGCGACAAACAGTCTAAGAGGACTCTGATCAGTATAAAGTGAAAGAGATGGAGATATAGACGTACTTAGAACTGAGATAGTTGCTCCAAAAAGGAGCCAATCGAACCTTCGATGAAAAGAGAGATAATATTTAGAGTAGTTGGGTAGGTAGGGGACACGCATACGTGCGATACAGTCACTGTACACAGGACAACTAACAAACGGATGTCCTTTCAACCAATTCTACAGTAATATAAAGATTGAAGAGAGAGATGGTGGAGGGGATGGCACGACATGAATCGCAATGCCTTCATCAAACTATGTCACGATGCTAAGGGGAAACCGCCAAAGTCCAAGAAAGCCTCTTCGATGGACAGTTTACGGACGACCAGCGCCTCAACGATCAAGCGCGGCTCCTTCGAGATTGCATGGACTTGCTC
>JANHOG010000177.1:0-23069 GCA_027627325.1 Phlebia brevispora
TTTTTAAAAATTGTAATGATCAAAATTGTTTTCAAATGCATTCTTTTACAAAATAAATTCATATCTCAGGAACCTACTAGTTCAAATATGGCAAATGTTGAACCAAAAGATAGCTCATAACCTAGGCTACGATTTGCATTTACATTTGCCATATTTGGCTTCACTGTTCCCATTGCTACATATTAAACATTCCAAGTGTTGTCAAAACATTGAAACAGTTTTGTAAGTCACTGTATGTCCTATAATAGTACTATTTTTATTCTATTATGATCTATTTTAGGCCTATTATAGTATTATGTATATTAAACAGTGTTTTTTCCCTCTAATTTAATGTATTTTAAATACATATTAAAATATCAAAACTATACTTATAAAGACATATTTCTACAGAGATGTATAATAAAAGCATGTTTGATTATGTGTTACACTTTTGCAAATTTTTACAAGTCTTTACAATATAAATGCCTATATATTTTATAGGATAATTATAATTGACAAAGGTTCAGAGTTCTAATCTTGTGTGTGACATGCATATATATATTAATAAATACTTAAATATAGCCAATATTTCTATTAAGTTAGAAATGCATATGTGTGGCTTTTTACTATGATACACTGCTTCTATTTATACTATTTGTGCTATTACAGTAATAATAGCTAGATAATAGGACTATAATAGTACTAAAATAGCAAAATGGTAACTCAAATTTTAGACACCTTTCAACTTTTGCTCAAATAGGCCTATTGTAGCTATCACAGCTATTTTTGCTATTTCTTGCTATTTTCTGCTTATGAACAAGAATAGTACTATTTCTGCTCAGATAGGACTATTATAGCAGCTCTTCTTTTTCCTAATGTAGCTAATAATCTTCTAGTTACTTTGCTGAACAAGGTCTTTTACTTACTTGCATTTTTCAACACTCTGTGCAATACACACTCATCTCTCGTGCCATATGCTTCACCTCTCATCTTTTCTTGACTTGCTTCTAGACTAGATTGTAGATCTCTGTATTGTGGACATCACATTTTGGTAATTCCAGACTGGCAGGTTTGTTTAAATTGCTGAGCAAGAATATAGTGTACTTTTCTCACAACAACTACCACTATACCTGAATACCGCTGCACTCACACATGTTTTTCTGCTCAAACTACTTTCAACATACAAGCTGCCTTGCTTGACACTTACATGGTGTGTCTTAACATGTTATGTGGTTCAACTTATGCTCAAATGCTTTTCACAGCTTCTGCATGCACCTTTCTTTAATTTTATTACTATCACTTCTGCAGAAGCTGTGCTTTACACTGACAGATACTATCTCGTGAGGTATGTGTCTCTCTACTGTACTACATTTTCTAAGTGTCATTAATTCTTTCTATGCAGCGTGTGATGTATGCTAACATCGAGAACATCAATATGTGGTACTAATGCAAACTATAGTATTAGTAGAGATATAAGATTTTTAATTATGTGTATTTAACCTTAATTAACCTTAACATTACAGCACTTTGCATATCAATGTAGAGTACTTAACTAAATTTAATTATGCATGAGCAGCAATAACTGAATGTTGCCATGTGCTGCTGAATGAATGTAATTTAATGTAAGATCAACCAAATGCTGTTACAACTGTAATGTTGATATGTACATTGACTATGCTGTTTCACCAACTACTCATTCACTATGCCTGGTATCAGGTGCTTTATCTCTTTAGATGTCAAGAAAGTCATTATTCAAATGGCTGCCAAAGGCTGGACACTAGATAAAATCTACGAATATACAGGTGTAGCACAAAGCACTCAGTTCTACATAAGAAGTATGTTTCAGTGAACAGAAGAGGTCGAAGCACCAGCTTTACAGCTGGAAAGGTATCAGTCATTACATGTGTTAGATGTTGTAGTGTGTTTTTGTAAAACAAACACTTCTCTAACTATTTTAATTCTGAAACTATAGTTTCTTGAAGTCTGCATTGAGTGAACATTAGATGCAACTCTACAAGAGCTTTAGACTACTCTTGAAGAAGTCTGTAATGTCTCTATATTACTTGCAACAATCCATTATACATTGATGAAATGCAGCTTCACCTGTAAACAGGCAAGTCTTTTGTAGCATGAGAGTGACAAATGCTTAATAGACCTGCAGCTTACTATTTCTGCAATTGAATGCTGTGAAGAAGACAGAGCAGCTTACAGACTGCAAATCGATATGTAATATAACCTTGTGCAACTCATCTTTGTTGACAAGAGTCACGTCAACAAGTTCACAACTCAGTGCAGATACAGATGGGCACCTGTTGAAGAAAGATCATGAAGACATGACTTCTTTATTTGTAAGCAAAGGTAAGCTATACCTTGATTACTGAGTGACCAAACTGTGATTTGCACAAGTACTCTATGCTTCTCGTACTGTCATTGGATAGTATTCTGTTCTTAAATGTCTTTTAGTGATTTCTCATCAAAGATAGCTTCAACAAGTTCATAGAGGGCCTTCTTAATAAAATGAACTCATTTCTTGTATAGAACTCTGTAATTGTGATAGATAATGCATTCATTCACAAGTCAGATAATCTCTGAGACATGATAAAAGCCTAGTAAGTTGCAGAAAGCTCTATATACTTTATATCACTTATCTTGTGTTAGAAGAATGCACTTTGAGTACCTACCACCATATTCACTAGATCTTAACTCAATCAATGAGGTGTTCTCGCTTATCAAAGGATGATTGCAGTCTAATTGTGACTATGTTCTTAGTGAGCTGATTGATGATGAACTTGCTAATCTGTACACAATAATATGAACAGCAGTATATAGAGTCACACTAGAGCATGCTTGAGGGTGATTTTAAAGCAGCAGCTATGTTTGATTTGTATACTATTAATCTTCATAATCTAATTTATTAATTTTGTCAAACTCTTTATCACTTACGATTGATAACATGTCATGGTCACTAAGTCCAACTTCATCTTCAGTCTTTGTTGTCACATATTTCTGCGTACTCTCCGCCTGCATACTCAACATCTCCTATTGGAGCAAAGTTGAGGTCTTCTCATGATTAGAATCTTCATATAATATCATGCCAGCTCTAGCATCTATATTGCACTCAGCATCACTTAAAAACATGCATAAAAAAGTGCATGCACTATCAGAATGCAGCAATGCTTTCAGCAACTCAGCGTTAGCAATCTCTGTTTTCCTCTTGCAGTGAGTTTCATGAATCATTTCCTCTGCACACTTGAAGATAATCCTAATTTTTGTAGGCAGTAAATAAGTGAAAGTGTACATTTCTCACTTCAACATTATGATGATGTCATTTATATTTTTGAAGCCAATATTATATAAGTAGGTGACCAAATCAAAGTAGTGACCATTTGAATGCTTTATATCTAGACTTGATAATAAGCAGGCAATATCAGAGTATGTAATCACATACATCTTGATGTCTGATGTTATAGCACTAAGCCTTGCTTCAAAAGAGAGACCTACATTCACTGGCTTTGATGATGATGTAGCACTGACAGGGGTATCTGGTAAAGAATGCTTTGTAGAGCATGCAGTATGCCTCTGCATTTTGTGAGATCACCTCAGCTGTATTATATGAACATGAACCTATGGCATGTTCAATGTTGTAGGCACTTTTGGACCACTGCAGCCTCTGATGACATAAATACTATCAAAACAGAGACAGTGTAGTGGTTTGTTCAGTGATGCCTCTCCTACAATCTAAATGTACTATATTAAAATTCATTATTGAAGTCAATAAAGTTAACTTACAATCTTCTTTGCTCATAATGTATGCAGATTACTGTCAATCATATGATGAATGTCATCATCAGTAATGTGACAGTAACAATCATGCTTCTAGCAGTGAAGCTTTGCTTTTAACGACTTGTGTACTTCTGTAAAGTTCTCTAAGTTGTTGTCATCGCTGCTGACAGAAGTTCTCCACTTTCACTTTGAGTCTTTCTTGACAGGCTTCTTGCTGTCTTTTGAAGCAAGTACTGCATTCTGGAATAATATTACTAATTACAAGTCTGATGTACTAACTCAGACAACAAAATACCATGTTATATAATATTTTTATTCTAACAGCATGCTTGATTGCGCAATGTGCAAGTTCTACGACATGCTTTATTGCGAGCTTTCATTTCTCAAAGTTAGTAAGGCTTGTAAATGGTGTGCTTGCTTTGTTGCCCTTTACCTTGTATCTGAGCTGACAGTCTGCCTCTTGAATATTCAGATTGGCACATGCACAAGAGCAAAAATCAGTCTGGACAATATTAGTGAGTACTGTGAAGACTTCTTTGACTTTACTCTTGATTGCCTTCATTGTTATATTATATACTATATAAGTAATATATTAGTCAGAATGCTGTACCATGCTATAAAATTTTTATACCACTTGATCAACTTCAATATTAGGCTGCACTCTTGCAGTTGAATGTATCACTTGACATCTCACAGCAGGTATAGGTGGCAGAAGACCCCTTGACCTAAGATATTTCATAAGCTTGTAGATGCAGTGAGTATAGTGGTGCATATAGAGGTTGCATTAGAGGATAGAAGAAGGGCAGATACACCGATAGCAGTGCATATTGAGCATATAGTGAGTAATACAGTAGATACACTAGTGGCTCTTAAAATTGTACTTGTAGATGAGCATGAGGAACTTGAGGAGGAGAATGAGAAGGTTCACATTCTATCGCTGGTCTATGATGACTTGCATTGTGAGAATTGTCCACCAAAGCCTGAAGATCAGCATTAAAAATTGAATTAGCTATAAGCAGGCTCAAATGCTAGATCAACTGAGTGATTCTGAAGCAAGCACACATGACACATAGCCTTGCATTCACCTGCACAATGTTGTATTCACTTACTAGATTGTGTTGCTAGCTGCCAGCTACGACAATAAAGACAACTGATGCATATGAGTAAAGATTCAATCTCAGCAGTGCACAGCAACATTCAGTTATTGCTGCTCATGTATAATTGAATTTGGTCAGATACTCTACATCGATATGCAAACTGCTGTAAGCTCTAAATGCATATTAATTTTTGCACTTTGTATTTGTCAAATACTTAAGCTTTCTGCTTCTTTCTTAAAGTTTAATATATGTATATGCTACAGTAATCAAATGTGAGCTAGTATAATATATCAATTTTCATAAATTTGTTTTAAATCAGCAGAGATCCTTGAATAGCTTTATTAATATTTTTATTTGAGCAATATCATGTAAACTTCTGTAGCAAAAGTTCTAACATATAATATGATTCAATAATTTAGAAAATCAGTTTAAATAGATTTTATTATTATTAATTAGAACTAAATGTTACTAAGTTATACTAATTTATGCTAATTTTTAAATAATTTTTAAATAAAAAGTAATAAAAAGTAATAATTAACTATAATTAAAAAATATTAGCATGCATTAAATTAATTCTACTAAAGACAGTTTTTCAAATGTGGTAATGTTTTCATTTTTTAGAGTTAAACATCAGCTCATACATGAGTATGTTTCTATAGATATGACTTACTGCACATTTTACTAACTTGTGAGTCCTTTAAAGCTATCATAAATAATAACTTGCTCTTTGAGTTCTCATAAGCATCTGTAGTGCTAGTCTAATGCATCATTGATATCAATTAGTGCTAATATCATTTCAAAGCAGGACAGTGAGCAAGCTGCTTTTAGTGTAGCTAACAATAATAAAATAGAGGCTAAAAATATCAGAAAAAGAAAAGAAGAGTAAGTTAGTATAGTTTGATAAATAGTTTCATATAATAGAATAGACAAATAAAAAAGTCTTTAGTAAGTCAGCTATGTACAGTAATGCACTACATGGGATTTCTCATAGTTTTGCTCTTTTTTTGTATATGCTTTAGTGTTCAAACATCTTTCTTTTTTTATTTTCTATCAAGTCCTATGCTTCTGATTTTAAGCATCTCATAATTCCTATCAATACATTACAGACTTAAAACATTTCAAAATTTCTGATTTTGACTATTTTGTCTTAGCAATTTAGTATTCTTTTGGTTTTTTTGAATTGCTGCTTCTCATTTCTGACTTTTGATCTCCACTCTGATGCTCTGCAGCCACTCAGCTATTTATTATTTTGATGCTTAAACATTACATTTCATATAAAAGCATTCTATTCTCAATTATGAATATTTATTTGATATGAGCAAAATAACTCTTATTTTTAGTACAAACTTTAGATGATGTCTGCACCTCAACCTTGCTTACCTGCCAGCTAATAAGACTGACATGGTGGGCTTGGATTGTCAGTCTAACAAGCCAGCAAAGCTTCACAAGCAAGAGTCTCAATAAAATTGGAAATAAATGCTAGTATTTCTAATAGAGTATAGGCCCTCTAAAGGATCTATAAAGGTCTATGAGCTTTGCTCTACCACATGAGATAACATCAGTGTGCATATAAAGCATGTAGCCTCATGCTTGCTGTTAAATGTTCTTCTCGCGCTGTTTCGCCAATACTTTCGACTCCAATGTACATCTCGCACTGCTTCCTGCGGCACCAACACTGTCAGTCTTGCCCTCCCACTCTTCTTGCCTTCCTTTCAACCATTTTTTATAATTCTACTACTATTAGCAAGCTGTAGTTATGCTCTATTATGTCATATAAATATTATTTAATAAATAGCATTCTTTCTTGTCTCTTCTATATTGAGCACCTTTCATGAGAAAATTTTCTCTGATAAGCGCTCTAAAAATTCTGATGAACCTAGCTTTAGAGCTCAGCTAATACAGCATCCTTTGACACTCTTTTCACCTTTTTTGTAGTTTGTGTGCATCTCCACATCTCTCAGCTTATCCTCTGCTCTTCTACTGCTTACTCACCAGCTCATCCACCTGCCCTCCAGCCTGCCTGTTTATGCTGTACCACCCTCAGTATTGTCTCTGAAGGACTTTAAGTGATCCTCTCTGCCTTCGAACAGCTAGTTCATTGCACTATAACCATCTTTGTTGTGCCATAACCATTTCTGTGTCTTTAATACCACACTAGACACTGCATCATCACACTATCAGTGTGCTCAGCAGATCATCAGTACACCTCTTTGTATTTGTCTTGTTCTCTTCTGTCCTCCTTTTGCTCTCTGCTCATTTGCATACTTATTCATCTCTATTTTATTAGATAGTAAAAAATAAGCATAAACTTGTATCTATATCTCAAGCTTGAAAACTTTGCATTATTCTTACAGCCTAGGAATTAAAGTTTGCATGCTTGATAGCATCTCTGTATATTTACTCTGCACTTGATCCAACTTTCTGCGCTCTCTTTGAGGCACTTTTCCTCATCCATATCTCAGCTTTCCCTTATATTTTATGATAGATATAGTCAAGAATGAAATTGCATGCATTTTTTGAAGCTCAGATAGTAGAGGACCATGTAGCAGATGGGCTTCACACACACTTGAATACTAAAGTTCATGCCTTTGATGAGATCGCACTTCATATATCTCTGGCACTTGATCTATGTGTCACCACACTTTCTCTGAAGCTCTCTGCTTTCTTGTTTCTGGCTACAAATACTCCATGATTCAACTATAAATTTAGCTTTTGAGTATAAGTGCTTTTACTGTTATTCAAAAACCAATAAGCATGCCTCAAAGCATACTTCCTCTGCACTGAGCAGCTCAAATTTAACACATTGATGAGATCACACTGTATGCACTAGTTGGTGCTTTTCATCCTGTCTACTGTATTGCCTCATATGTATCTAGCATCTAACTTTATTCTCTTATTTGTTTTAGTTCTCTCTTTCATTTGATAAGTACATATTAATATTCTTTTAATCAGATGTAGATCAGAACTCTATTATTTGATAGAATTATATAATAAAGTAATGAAATTGTTTCAAGTTGTGTGAAATGATTCTTTATCTATAATACATATGGAATAAATAGCATGAATACATCAGGTGCAGATGAGGCATATGCAAAATGCATGAGTACGTAGAGTACAAATGCAGAAAGCATAGTTATCGATAGAACAAGTGCAAAAGGTGTAGTTATCAATGAAGCAAATATGAGAGCATGCTTAGATTTAGATCTAGATGAGAAAGGCTGGGTCTTTTTATGAAGTCCTCTAAGTTTGCTGACATCTGAGTGCTGCTTCTATTGCTTTGAGGCTAGAACGACTGTACCATTCAACAGCATAATACTCTGCATGGCAGTGAGCTCACCTTCTTGTATCACTAAAAAAGTTGAAGGTGATTGCACAGTACCTGTGAGAAGAAGAGGTGTATGTGTCACTCAGTACAGTGACTGACATAGTATCACAAAACCTATACTCACCTGCTTGAGTGTTGCGTAAAAGCTGGGGACAAAAGTCAAGCTGAGTGTGAGAGGTAATGCATGAAAAGAATTAACAAAGACGACGTTGTTGAGCCTGAGTCTCTTGGGCTCAGGCAGGCCTCCTTATATACATGTGAGGTAAGACCTTAGACACTCCTAATATCTAAGATGTCCTACGCTGAGTAATAATGTAAGCTATCCCCATGGGGCAATGGCGTGCTGAGGTCATTGCTGAGGTAGCCTTTGACCAATAGTGTAACACCTAACCTATGCCATAATTATGTTGTAACTATGGTGCAATCAGCCAGACTGGTACGAGCTCTATCTAGACTATTCCAGGACCTTCTACACTATTTCAGGATGTTCTACACTATGTCTGGAGCTACTCTGGACCCGTGCATGTGATCTACTGCTGCATTAGGCATTCCCTTGATTAGATAACCATNTGGCACTGATGATCTACATNTTATCTNGTANAGATAAGATAATCTAGNCAGATAAGCACTGTATATGGGTGCTTTGATGGAAATCTGTGACAAAAATTTAGAATATCCTGAACATACCCATTTTAAACAGTATCTCTAGTGTTATGGTAGATGTTTTTGAGAAACATCAAGTATTATGACAAAGGTCAAGTCTTGAGAGAGGCACTTCATATGTCCTACATTTCACGTCTGACAATATAAGAGTGATAAAGAAGTGAAATCATTTGACATACTTTATAGTGAAGTTGTATCACATAAAGTTTACAATAAGTATTACATATTAATGATAGATTTATTTGACATGAGACCTCAGTTAATGTTTGTAGCTTTCATTTAATCCTCTTCTACTGATGATACTTGAACTATATGTAGAGATCAAGATTCATATTGATATACTTCACTGCAAGGTGATCTTTAAATATCTCTGCTTGATGCATTGAAAAATATAGAATTTGTGATGAAGATCACTGCACATGTGAGCAGAAAAGAAGTTGTAGAGAGCTGTCCTCAAAAACTATATGATATTATTAGTGCATCACACTAGTTCAGAATATTCTCTCTTCTCTTCACTGTACATATGTGCTTCTCAATTGATGACTATAGTTTTTGACTAACAACTACCTCTCGATAAATATACTACAGTCTCTTGAGATATGAGACAATATTATAGCACAGTGCAGCATCATCCTTTAGCTGACAGTAATTATTTATGGTATGCCTACTTGATAGCAGCATTTTCAATCTCTACAGAAGTCAGTTATTGTAATTTCTTAGCTGAACAAATGAGAATATGGGTGACAGAATAAAATAAAGCTTGAGTGAGCTTTTGCTGAATGATATAGTGTTAGAGCTTCGAAAAGCTCGAGAAACTATTGGCCTGAATAAGAATTGAACCTGTGACCATCCGTACTCTAGACTGAATGCTCTTACCACTAAGCTATCAAGCTTTAATGACTAATCTATAGAAGAGAGTCATAGGAGATAGTGTGGTTCAAGTAGATTTCCCAATATGAGTAGGTAGTGAAGTACTATATAAGGTAGCACCCCCATAATCTAGCTAAGGCTATCGACTGAGTTAAACCAACATATAGAGCTCTCTCTCTCTCTTACACTTTGAATTGACTTCATTGTCTGACTAGGAGTGTGTGCCTCTTTATGTAGGACAGTTGAGCTAAGAGGTTTTGACTGTGCTTCTGAGGTCTAAATTTTTTAGAATTTGATCTTAGAAGATGACAATTAGCTACAGGACATCATACAAATGCATCTTTGACAGTAGAGGAAATTCACAATTTATGATAGAGGCATCTGTAGGATTGACATCCATGCTGACAACTTTGAAAATCTCTGAAATTCCTAAGTACTAGATATGTAGATACTCCATAAAACAGCTACTCATGACACTGAACACCAAAACTAAAAACATGATCAAAATATTGTTATTACAGAAAACTGAGCAAACATCATAGAATGTGAGGTGAAGTTTGTGAGGCAGAACTCCTCTTCATTTTTACATCTTATGAGTATGTCTTTACTCAAATTTGTGCCCCTTCTGATCAAGGCTGATATGCACATCTAGTGCATGAGATGTTGGCATGCACTGTCATTCATAGACTCTTTGATATGTGAGCTTATTGTCAAGCAGACAATGTGAGAATCTGGTCTCTCAGAGGCCATGAATGCAATTGTAAGAAGTACAGGTCACAAGGGCCTTTTAGGAGGTAAAAATTATTATCTCTCTATCAGCTATATTCTCATTGTTTTTTCTACTATCTTGATCTTTGCTAAAGTTATTTTTAGTTTTGATGTGCACTACTTACTCTAGTACAATTTTTTGAATTCTGATGCTATTCTACAAACCCTTTCATCTGATTTCAACTGCTGAAGACATTCTCATGACTTGCAGCATACTAGCAAATGATAGTATTCTTCATTTACTAGCTGCACTCAGAAGCCTTTTCTATCTTCACATGCATTCTAATCCTCTTTTACAGCTCTGTCATGTACTCGGCTAAATGTATATGTGCTTGCTATAGTTTGTATGCTTGTAGTATAGGCCAAGTAAGCAGACAAACCTGCTGAACTTCCTAATTGATGTATCAAATGTGAACATGCATGATGAAAACACAGAGTGCAAGAGCTGAGAGCACATCACATAGCTTTTGCTATCCTTATATGAGTACAAGACAAATCAGATGGAGAAGAGCAGTGAAGACTTGATCAGTGAAGCACTGAGAGCATGCAGACTGTATTGCCCATATTTACAAAAGATATCCATGTGCCACATGTGTCACTCATGAACACAACAATGAAAAGGCAGCAGCTGAATGTACTATAATAGATAGCAATTATACTCCTGTGTATATAGAAGAGTATGATTTGTAGGTATCCTGAGCTTATAGAACACTTCTTGCCAGCAGTCGTACTGGAGTTGCTGATAGGCATCACTTTCTCTCAGCTGAAGGGTGACTCAGCAAGATCTAAAGTTTAAAAACACTATGCTTTCAGATTGTGTAAACTTTCAAGTAATGTATAACACTAACAGTGTACAACTGTAAGTGTGAGGATAATCTGTATACACTAGTGATGTGGGTGCTGTCAGAGGTGCTAGTGTAGCAGTCAATGAATGTGATAGTGCTGTCTGTATATGACACTATAGTTTACTTCATCTTGTCAATGAGAGTGGACAAGCTACATTATTACTTTAGAGTATATGTTATTGCTATAGTTATAATTTGGTTTTGTTTTATTGCTTGGTCACTTTTTGCAGTTAGTATCAAGGTAAGAGAACTTTTCTCTCCTATCTGTGCACGCCGATCACTGACAATGCTTTGCTTTGTAGTGCAGCTTCACATGAGTCTCCTTTTCAGCCATGTCATCTCAGTCATCTTCATCCTCTTCTACAGCTGCTTTGTCTTTGACCTTGCCTATGTCTACTAGATCTAATAGATCTTGCTGCACTTTTTGGCTTTTGCATGATCTCCATCTCTCAGTTTTGGCACTGCGCCTTTTCTTATATTGACCTCAACTGGTGCTTCAGCTAGGATATCTTGTACAGCTCACACATCTCACCTGCAGAGCTGCTGACCATTGTTCTTTGAGAACTTTACATTTTTTTCTTCTTGTTCTTTTCTTCATATTTGTTCTTTTCCTTGCATTCCTTCTCACTACATGAAAGCCTAGTGGTATGAGGCATGTGCACTCTGTTGAATTAAGCTCGAAAAGCAGAAGCAGCATAGAAATATCTATTTTGAGCTTGTATAGAAATGTACAAGCATTACTCACACTGCTGATTGAAAAGTGTCATCTTGTCAAGAGTTCTATGCTAGGTCACATTGTGCTGTATTATATTGTCACAGAGTAGACTCTGTTGAACCAAGGACTTGAGCACTCAAAGATACAAACAAACTGCAGTTTGAGTTGAGTAGTTAGTAAATACATGAAGAAGACTAATATGCTTGTCTGCAGTCTGAGTTGAGGAGTTAAAGAAGAAGCAGAGAGCTCAAACTGCAGGAGGTACACATTCACAGGTGCTTAATCAATTATATAAGCACCTGCTAATGCTGCAACATCACATTACAACTTGTTTCACTTATAGCTCATGCTATCCTCATGCTATCTTCAAGATTTCTATACAGATACATTCCTCTATATGCTCTCTATATTTTCTCTATTGGTCACTTCTCACCAAAACCTCATTCTGAGGCTTCACCCATAGTAGATTTAATGTTACTTTGGTTGTAGCACATTTTCCAGCGCTTAGTGCATGCGCAGGCCCTTATATAATCAATTAAGTGCCCATAAATGTGTACCTCCTGTAGTCTGAGCCCTCTGCTTCTTCTTTAGCTACTCAACTCAGACTGCAGTTTGTCTGTATCTTTAAGTGCTCAAGTCCTTGACTCAACAGGTTATGGGCCTCGAGTGCTAGCTGCATCATCCAAGTACATCCAATCTTGCTTGGTGCCATCCATTCCCTTAACTCACTCTTTTGGTCATTTTCCTTGTGGCATACTCTATACTCACCTTGTGAGTGCCCACATATCAAATTTTAGCCAAATCCATCAACTTCTGCCATCACTGTGGTGTCATCATTCTCTATCAGCCAAACCTGTCAAACTGTCAAGTTTGGCACTCCGCTTTTGGCAGGTCTTTCCCACGCTCTTTTGAGCAGGTTGTTCCTATGCCTATCTAAGCAGGTTGTTCCCATGCCCATTTCAGAAGGTTGTTCTCATGCCTCTCATTTCAGCACTTCTTTTGGGCACTTCCTTTTAAAGAATCTCATTTCTATGCTTCCGCTTTTGAAGCTCCTTCCTACCAGGTTCTTTTTTGCAATTGTGACTCTTGCTGGTGCTACTTACTAGGACTTTGACATCTAGTGGTCATACAGCAATCTTTCAGTGAAGTCCTACCTTCCTGACCATCTCTTTACGAGGTGGTTGTCAGTTGCACATACGTTGTCAGTCTTTTCATAGCAGATTGCGTGGACCTCTCTCTGTTATACGTAGCTGTTGGAGATTGAGTTGGCAAGTTTACAGTTGCCTCTCCCTTCTTGCTCTTCAGCGAGATTGTAGCTCCTTCAAAACACTACATCATAGCTGCTTTCCACTCTTTGAGCATTGTCAGAGTTTGCTGGTACAGCTAAGAGACTACGCATTATTGACTTGCATCACCTCTCTACTCTCCCATTCGACCTAAATTGTTCTACATCACTCTACAATGCTCCACACCCCCTACACGTCATAGCCATGTTCCAGGAGTAATCCTCTTCGTCTATGCCTCATTTTCCACTGCTCACTGCATCTAACTACACTGAGTGATCTAGAAATGTAAAGGCTTGGTTCATGCGACAAGGCTTGTGGGACATTGTCTCTGGTCGAGTGGTGAAGCCTGTTCCAGTGAATGATAAGAACTCTACATTGGCTGAGCAGGAGAAAGTGTTGTCCTACGAGGAGAAGGCTGCAAAAGTGGCAGGAGAGCTCAATCTCTTGGTGTCTCAAAAGCAGAAAGTGCATCTGGCTGGCATCACTGATGATGTTGCTGCCATGTGAATGAAGTTGAAGTCAATCTATCTTCAGAAACGTCCTGGTGCTCATTTCAATGTGTATGATGCATTGTTCAGCATTAGAAAGATGCCTGACGAGTCATTGACATTTCTGATGACTCGTGTCGACACTGCTATGGAGAAAATCAAAAATCTCTATCCTAAAGACTTTGCTATTGATGAGATGGACAATGAGCTCATTTACATGACTCTCATTCGTGCCCTGCCTGAGAAGTACTCATCTTTTGCCTTCTCGCTTCAACTTATAGACAAGTTTAGTAAAGAGAAGCTTCAGGAAGCCTTTGTTGCCGAAGAACTTAGGACCCACCATTAGGATTTCCTTAATTTGACTTTTGCATCACTTGCTACTGCCCTTGCTGCTGGCTCTCCCTCCACTACCTGTTGGTTTAACTCAGTTGATAGCCTTAGCTAGATTATGAAGGTGGTATTTTATATAGTACATCACTACCTACCCATATTGAGGAATCTATTTGAATCACACTATCACCTCTGACCTCCTTCTATAGGTTGGTCACTAAGGCTTGATAGCTCAGTCCCAGTAGGAATTCGATTTGCTCAGAATCGCCTGGAGTTGCTCTGAAGTGCCCCACTAAGGAAGGCGAAGCAGAGCAACTCTGAGTGGACCATGCCTACTGAATGGGACTTTTTGTTCACTTAAGTGACTGATAGTGGTCCTGAGTCACTCTTAGTGACTTGGTAGAATTTGAGCAATTCGCGGCAATTTGTTTCGTCAATAAATAAAATTATATTCATTAATTTATTTTAATTTGCCTGAATTTGCCTGAATTTGCCCTGTTCTGACCCCTATTGCCGCCAATAGCCCCGAGTGGCTCCTATGCACTGCCGCCACTCCCAGCGACTCTGAGCAACCCATTTGCTCTCATATCCACTGCCAGTTGCCCTTCGCTACCCTGTACCTCCCGTAATATACCCGTATCTACCGTCTGACACTCTGTGCTGCTCTCCCAGTTTGTATCCACTATCCCTCCACAGCCTCCTACCTTCTCTGCTGTACACGATCTGAAATAATGATGATCTACGCTGAAAGGCACTGTGAGAGATTGATTTCAGTCTGGAGTCCACGGCACTACAATGTGTAATGCCAGTTGTTGCCATCAAAGACACATCACGTCACGTCCAAGGCACGTAAGGATCGACAAGAAGAGAGTCACCAAGAAGTCGAGAGGAGTCCCCTGTCCAGAGTGAAGCCTATAAACAAGCCATAGTGCAGTTGTAGGGTTCATGAGTCCTATTTTTTACGAGTCTTCCATGTAGTCATTGAATAAATGAAGTTGCATTGAGAAAACTGTATATCTGTGAAGTTACAGCTCCCTGTTAGCACATTCAGACAGTTCAAACTGTGAATACATACCTGCAGAACGACTTCAGACATCTTATCACACCTTAATTCTCCTTCTCCTTCACTTTCTGTAAGGCATAATCATCAGATACAGTATATCTCCTATCAGACAGGTTACACTCACTGCCACTTTGAATAGATCGTTGTATGTCTAAGATGTATCTGTTAGCATGTAATTTCATGGTACAAACCTTGTGTACATACCTTGATGCTATCTCCAAGGGCTTTGAACCATGTCTCAAACTCCTCTTTGGTAGCGGTAGGGTTCTTCTCCATGTACTCCTGCCCTGCGAATCCTCTTCAAAAAAAACAATGAATAATCAATATCAGTTGAGAAATTGGACACATACCTAGCAGTTATATGTGTTCCTGAATTATATAGCTTGCTGTTCTTCTTTGCTTGAGTTTTCTTGGCCAAAGGTTGCAGTTTAACAGATTTTGTGCCACTTTTCTCAGTAAGACCACCAGATATGGAGACCCCAGAGCCGCCATCAAAGCCACTGCCAGAGTTGTCACCAGAGCTGCCACTAGAGTCACTATCAGAGTCGCCAGAACTTGAGATATTATTACCAGGCATAGTTGGAGTGTTGTCACTAGAAGACGGCAAGCTGTACATAGAGTCACCGTTGCCAGATCTGTGGCACTGCGTGCATTCCCTTGTTTTCCAGAGATGTGCAAGTCGGCCTCGTGCCATCCAGAATTGCACTCTTGAGAGGATACGGACAGCCCGGCTGTGCTTCCAGTGGTAGAAGAGGCTGCGGGTCTTGATGCGAAGACATCTGCTCTATAAGAGTGTGTGAGTATGCTATCACACAACAAAACTGAAGCCGCAAACAGGGGATCCACAAGCTGTGGAACCTTGAGTGTTGTCCAGCTTGTCTCCCGCATGCTGCCGACAGGGTTTGTTGTGGGTGCGCCTGCTGCACTTCCCTTCTTCGAGGGACAGGTGTCGATATCCTCCTCGGCACATCGCTTTCCCTTGCCCGAGACTGCAGACGAAGCCTGCACATCGTTTCTGGCTCCAATGTCTTCCATTTTGACATTCTGAGGCTCTGTCTTGATGCTGAGCAACTCTTTGCGCCCTTTCAGCCACGATGGATATGTAAAAAGTGCAAGCTGGTGGACCTTCCAGTGACTTGCACAGAGGGTGAGTTCTGAAAAGGCCTTCTCTAATTCATTTATAAGGTGATTGCGATATACCATGGGCATCAGGCAGTTCCAGAATGCAGGAATGTTACCCCTAACACTGCTGTCCGGAGCTAGGAACATTCCAGTCCAGATAACATGCATCAGTGAGCGTATGTCCTTCACACGTTCTTCGCCCATGAACTTCCCATTGCTGTACTGTATGTAGCCCCAGTGCGAGTTGATGGAGGAAGTGTCCAGTTCTTTGATTTTCTCGATCTCTTTGTCTTGCTCAGCGTTCTTGTCTTGCTCTGTGTCGAGATTGTCCAGATTATCAATGCCCATTGTCATCTCGGTCTTCTTCTTCTTATTCTTCAAGCCGTCGCGGTCCGTCCATTGCTTCCTTCTGTAGTATTTGATCTTGTCACATTCTTCCATTGGTGGAGATGGCGAGAGCTCAGGAACGGGGCCAAATCCAAGCGCAGAGAGCAGCGCACTGGACGTGGAGGAGGCGGATGCAGAACAAGCCCTTTCTTCATTGGCTTGGCTCTGCTATTCCATTCTCTTCAGAGTTTCCCTACATAAGATGGTTTTGTCAGCCTATTTTCGATATGATATGTTGCTTACTGGATTCCTTTCATTGTACCGGCAAGATCCTGGTAGAATTAACTGGTACAAATATTATTTGAGCTTGAAAACATGAAATGTTAGTGCATATACTCACCTCAATGAAGCCAGAGATGAGCGTAATTCAGCGTTTGTGGATTTCAAACACTGGAGCCTTCGCTCAGTGTTTCTGTCTGTGAATCCGCTCATGAACTCGTCATGCGAGCTCACTTAATGCTGCATTGAACGGAGTAAGCATCAAGAAGTAAGATACCCACCATTTGAGATCTGCCCGTATTTCCATAAGTCTAGCTGCCGAATCCTCTAAATCTGAAAGCTGGTTCACATTCACTCATTCCCATTTGAGGTCTTCGCTGATATGCAGGTCCTTGCATGCTCCCGGGAGGAGTGCTATGCATGCAGCTCTGACTTGTAGATGACCATCTGGAAGAGGAGGGCCTAAGACTTTGCTCCTGGTCCTCATAACTGTCTTCATAGCCTCTGAATATGTCATCATCAGAGGTGTGCATAGTGTCTAAAGCGAATAATACTGCTATATGGAAGTAAGAAACAGACAAGACACTGACAAATTCAAGCACTGTGGGAAAACACTCATGTGAAACTGCCATCACTACGGAGCAACCTCCTCGAGTCTATCGCTATAACTCTATCACTACGACTATCATTCAATTCACTCAAAATCAAGGCAAATCTGTGATTGTACCTCTACTTCGTGTATCTACTTTGCGGCACTCAGATTACTCTGTATCTGGCTCTAGTATGGACTTCACTGGCTTTCTCGCTTATACCGCTGCAGAGACTATGCAGCCTTCTCTCGACTGTCTCACTCAGGATCTCAAGAAACTCAGTCTGGAGAGCATCTCTCTCGATAGAATGATATCCAGGTGTGTCGCATGCTACATTCTCACATGTTTATCATGCTGATTTCTCGTGAAAGCAATCAAGTGGACGAAGATGATGCTGACTGTACGCTCATTGAGTATCATTCTCACGGCAATAGGGATGTATGTTATGGCGAGGCATTGTCAAAGCCTAGCGAAAACCCCTGCGGAGACGATAGAGAAGCATCGCCAGAGTGTCGCGAGGCCAACTACCAGCAATTCATTACACTCGTGCCCTGCCAACATACTTTCCATGCAGCCCATCTCTCCAGCTCCATCCCTGCGAGTGCTGTGCCTAATCCTCACAATCTCAGTTTTCTTAAAGGCTATATTCCTCCCAGCACGACTTCATGCGACTCTTCCCAAAGCCAGGCAAAGTGCCTGAAGAGGGTCCTGCCTGCTTCCTGGACAGACCCAGCCACACTACCATATGAAGAAGAGCTTATCAAGTCAAGGTCGAATATCCTTGCAAAGAAAATCGATAAGAGAAGGCCTAGATTCTAGCCCCAAGACCCTAGAGGCATCGCGCATATGACGCGCACCTGCGTAAGTGCCCTCGTGTTACATGTCAGATGTGTCAAGCGCATGTAAACCTGCAGCCCTCTTGTTCGCTCCATTTTTAGTAGATAATTCTGAAATTATCCATGAACGTGTAGTATTAGTAGTGTGTCTCGCAGAAATAAAATTGGAATTTCTTGTCACAAAATACAGTAGGGGATTGCTTACAAGCACTAAATTACACATTAGGTACCCCCTCATTGCCCTCTTGTTCTTTGGTATCTGCTTCTACCGCTCCTGACATGGGCATGATATCGAGACCCATCTTTTCCACCATGAATACATGCCCATTGTAGTCTCCCAGCTGCCTGTCCGGCCGAGTATGTGGCACAGCAGCGACAACTGATCGGATCTGCTTGGCGTCGATGATCGCAAACACGTGTTCATGCTGACAGGACCACACCATATTGTAGGAGCATTTGAGACGATCGAGGTATGGGGCACTGTATTTCTGAATGACAGCGAATGTGTGTACCACTTCTTGATGAGTATACTTAAAGAAATATTTGACTTCTGTTGGTTTAACTCAGTCGACAGCCTTGGCTAGATTATGGGNGTGGTATCTTCTATGGTACATCACTACCTACCCATATTGGGGAATCTACTTGAATCACACTATCACCTATGACCCCCTTCTATAGGTTGGTCGCTAAGGCTTGATAGCTCAGTGGTAAGAGCGTCCAGTCTAGAGTACGGATGGTCACAGGTTCGACTCCTGTTCAGGCCAATAGTTTCTCGAGCTTTTCGAAGCTCTAACACATTGCATCCACAAGGACATGTAGTTCACGTGCATGCACCTCTGGAATCAGATATTCACTGTCATCCATGACCCAGAGAAGCATACTGATCCCCAAGATCGGCTGTGCCTCTAGGTGCCATCGGCTGGCATTCGAGGTCTGAGTGCATCGCCTTGAGTGCGCTGACTTGCGCCCATCTGAGGGCACGTTGAGCAAGGTTTTGATAGGGGTTCGAGGGCTGGCGCATCTCCTTCATGAGTTCACCAATAAGACGCTCCATGGTCCACTGGGACAGAACGATGTGTGGCCTGAGTCAAAGCATTTCGTGGGCCATGTGGATGAGTGCGTGAATGCTGTACTGGACAAAATGAATATGCGTAGCGTCATGCTGATAATACAACTGCTTGAATTCATCGCAGAATTCTATCAGGAGCTTGTGCGCTTCCACGAGATCTTCGAGGGCAATAGACCTTTGATGGAGTATCTGGATCCCGCGGACGAGCTTGCAATAATTCTGCCAGTATTTCTCTGGCAGAATATCTCCAAGCATAGCTAGACCTAAGCCAAAGAGGTACATTAGAAATTCGATGGCTTTGTAGCCACTGTTGAGCTTCTCTGCCAGGTCGCACAGAGGACGATCAAACGAATTGGGAAGATATTGCTGCGTGTCCCCAACAGCCTGCCCGTGCGCCTTCCATATGTTTCCCTGAAGAACAGCCCAGTCCCAGGTGCTGCGATCATTGTCCTTGTCGCATTTCATCACCCCGCGCCAGAGCTTGAGCAAAAGATCTGGAAGGTTGATGGAAACAAGATGCATAATGTCAGTGGGAAAACAGCTGGGAACTGAGAATCTATGCTTCTCGGGGAGACCACTGAATAAACTAGGGGCCACAAGGCCAGTTTGGAGTCAGTTCTTACGGTATTGTGCCGGTGTGCAAGAGGATAGTAATGTGTGCAAACATTCTTCATAGCGCGCCTCTAGGGAAGGCGTGTTGGGATCTGGATTGGCAAACAAGTCTATGTCGTTGTGAGATGATCCCGGGTGATCATAATTGAGCGGCTTTAGGCACGCTGGATAGTACCAGCTTTTGTTTGGTTTGAGCCAGCCTTTCTGAGGACAAAAGAGCCTACATCCTTGGGCACCTTTGTGACCCACAGCCCCGTTAAGGTACGACATCCCAGGACCATCTGCTGCGCCGAACGCGAAGAACGGACGCTTGAGACGTAGTTCGTGCTTCGCAGAATCCCAGATGAGCAAGCCTTCCTTCATGAGCGCGGAAAGATGGTGCATGCCAGGGAAGAGGAATGAGTTGATATCCTTTGGTTTGCAAGGTCCCGGGATGACGCCGCCCACCAGGACATGCTTCTTGCAGTAGCAAACATTGGGAGAATGGTCCAGGACTACCCAGATGTAGATCCAGCAGTCTGACTCCTTGTGTGCGTAGAGCTGCGCGCCGTCCAGCGATAGGAGAAGCATGATGTGGTCGTCATTGATCTTGCCTTCGTGGACGGCATTGATGTAGTCCTTGCCATGTAAAAAATCCGAGATTACTGGCACCTTGTAGCTGTTAGCTGCGAGATCCTGCTTGAGACGTGCGGTACTGCGAACGCGATAATCCATGGCGCTGGCACCTTCTGAAGTGTGGTGGAGAGCTTGTAGCTGCGGGCTGACAGGGATTGTCAAGAACTGCCGACGGGGAACATGTTGGCTTGCGCCCTGCGCTTCGCCTGCGGCTTGAATATTGTCATCGTCTTGAGCTCCGTGGTGACGCGACTTTGTGCAGGTTGTGTATCTAGATTCCATACACTTTGGACAGCGTTCCAAGTCTTTGAATGGGCCGGTAAAGCCGAGGCAAGTGTTGATAGACGGGATACATGCTGGAGAGTTTCATGGTACGACATTTGACCTGGTCGTATGACAGCATCTGGATGTTGTGGGGGACGAGCGATTCGCGCACGACGTTGTACTGGTCATTTGAGCAGTTGTCGATGCCGAGGTAGATGTTGAGGGAGAGCCGTAAGATCGGGCAGCTCAAGTCGAGCTGCTCCTTGGGTGAGTTGCGGAGGTGCGCCAGAACTTCAGGTGCAATCTTGTCAGTATCCAGCATAGCATTGCGCACTCCCTCTATGAAAAGCTGCGTGATCCTGAGGTCCTCTAGGGTGGCTGCAGGCATTGGGATCCTGGAAGTGGTGTCTTCGTCGACGATCTCGTACACAAACACAGTGCGCTCACCTGCACCAGAACCTTCTTCGTCCATGTCTACCCACTCGTCTGGGCCATGAGGACAAGCAGGAGGCGCGTCACAGCCTGGTTCAGGGAGGGCAGGGTCCAGTTGCATAGGGCTCGCGGGACGAGAATTGTCAGACGGAGGATATGGAACGCCCATATCATGCATATCTATGTCATGTTCAGGAGGTTCTGGCTGCAAAATTGTCAAAACCTTGGCTAAATTGCTCAAAATTCGTATGTACTGTGCTTGTATGCACTTGACGCCCACCGAACACGTCCTGTTCTAATGACACGTCTGGTCCGCACGTCACGTGTGGCGCGCTCGGACCGCCGCTCTGAGATTCAGGAGAAAGCTGGTAATTATCAGCATAAGGTATCCTGCAAGATTAATAGAAAAATCTTACCGGCATGCTGTGGTAGCCCTCTTGCTGGGCAGAAGTAGATGGCTCTGGACTATCGCGGCCTGTACCGCGAGCTTTCCTTGGCTTACTGTGCAGATATGGAGCAGATGTGTACGGCCTGCCATTCGGATCCTTGCACTTTTTTGAGAATTTGATTTTCAGCCTGAGACCAGCGGGAACGGTAGAATCCACTATATAGTGGCAAGCATGAGTTGTTGTATTACCCGGGATCTGCCTGTGTAGGTAATATGTAGTCTTGCCGATCTGCTTGAGATATCTGCAGAACATGGTACAATCACATTTGTAGGCATGAGTACCATCTGCCTCATGGGGAGTTCCAGTCCAAGAGGGGTTCGAAGACATGTTTGAGGCAGATATAGCTGTATTGGCGCGTGACAGAGGGGTAGAATACAGGAAGGACGCGGTACAAAGACAAGAGGCACACAAGAGCGAGACCAAGGGAAGCCATGGACATATCTGGGTACCTCGCGCCCCAACAGAATCGACACCGCAGTCACAAACAGGCAAGACAGATGATGCACTGCAGCACTTGACATGAGTTGAATGCATCAAAGGACCTTGACGGGCGCTTGGGTATATCGCAGTGACTCATGGTGTTTATGGACTCTCCAGGCGACCCCTGGCCACAAAAGTTAGCTGAAGCCAAATTGAATTCCTACTGGGGCTCAGTGGTAAGAGCGTCCAGTCTAGAGTACAGATGGTTGCAGATTTGACTCCTGTTCAGGCCAACAGTTTCTCGAGCTTTTCGAAGCTCTAATACTATCCTCGTCTGCTCGTTCTGGGCGCTCTCAGGCCATACCCAGGTCACCTATTATCGCTACAATGAGGCCAAGTCTCTGGCTTCGAAGGCGACTCAGGAGAAGCGTAAAAAGAAAGGCAAAGGTGGCAAAGGTGGTCAAAATGCTGCTGCAGCGCAAGACTCTGCTGATGCTGCTCAGGAGGTTGCAGAATTTGCTGGCAAAGCAAGTTTTCGTTCCAATTCCCCTTCCACCTCGTCACCACTTGTCACTGACACCCTCTGGACTGCAGACACAGGCGCCACTTCTCATATGATGCCTAATCGACACTGGCTGCGCGACTACACTCCTCACAGAGTGCCTGTATGCTTAGCCAACAATCAAATTGTCTACTCTGCTGGTGTTGGGTTGATGCTGTTTGTTCCAGAGGTGCTGGATAGTGGAAAAGGATCGAAAAGTCGTCCAGTGTTGTTCTCTAGAGTTTTACATGTGCCAGAATTAGGCTCCAACCTCCTCTCATGTCATTTATCTCGTTCGCAA
>JANHOG010000178.1:0-23029 GCA_027627325.1 Phlebia brevispora
AGGCCTAGCGTAGGCCCGAAGACCGCTCACGTACAAAGCTACGGAGGTCTTGACTATCGCCCGACGAGACTTTTCCTGAGCCCTGCAGGGTCAACAAGTGCGCTGAGCATGCTCGGATTCAGTTTCTAGGGCCGCTCGCCACACATATGCACATGTACGACCTTGACTCTTCTGCGATTCCAACTATCGCGTGATAAGAAATGTTTCAGTTATATCTCTGAACTTTAAAGCAGAAGTCCACTTCCACAGTCAGCATGCTCTGGAGAACGGTCCCCATCATCAATGATTTCAGATATGAAAGCACCCGACATATCGTTCACGGCCCCTTGGCGCTGCACTCAGCTGCCGACATCATGCTGCAGATATAATGTTGTTGTTATCCGAATCTTCGTTCCCACCATGCAAAGACCATGTTCAGATGTATTCTGAAGTTTTTTATGGAGAAATTGTTGAAGAAAAACAGTCTATCGTTATCGTGGTGGCGTTCGACTCTATTGACCACTAATGTACTGCCGTCGAGTCATAGTATGGCACTCGTACCTAGTGGCGATGCACGGAATTATGGAAGATACATTCCAGGGATGCCACAGGAAGCTCGGGCATGTCAACCAAAGCGGTAATGCCCAAGTTCGGATGTTAGACAATAGCCAAAATCCGGGCAGGCTGACGGCATTCGTGGACCTATGAAATTTCTTGCCAGGCGCTAGTAAAGACCCTGTCAGGCTGTACACGAGCGGAACACTCGGTCCTATAGGCTTACCTTTCAGAAGGCCACCATCTGATTCGATATCCTCGGGGCATTCCTTCTCGATGGCAAGAGGGATCATGGTATCCCCGTGTATAACCTTCACATGTTCAACGGGCTCTTCCGTTCCAGGTGCACACATGTGCTGTACAGGCTTTTGGTCAGGGCCATCCTTGCGATATTGATATCGAAATGTTGACGTCAAGCTAAACCTAGGTTCAGGTTCACTCATGCGCATGATCAGCGCTCAGCCATTCTGCAGTCTATCGGCATTCGGCTTAATACGCGACTTGAAACGCGCTTATCTCTGGCATTCCCATGCTCTCACACGACGTATCATGATGCTCGGATGATATCCATGCTGAAGGATGCGCTCGAAGAAGCGGCGCTCAGAAGAAGCCTTACGGCTACAGTGCGTTTTGCAGCGATACTTTCCTTCCATTGAGACGACCATGGAACTTCTGTTAAACGAGTCGCCTCTGCATTCGCATCTCATTTCAGCCCTACAAATAGCGGAGGAGAGGTAGTCACGGGATCGCTATCAGAATTGATTGACATAATAGTGTTACAAGTAAATCAGAATGCTCATTGCGAAGGGACCAACGACTCCAACGGCAGCCGTCGCTGTCCAAATTGGGTTTCTATGAACAAAAGTAAGTAGTTGAAAGGAATATAGACACCTTGAGCGTTATCTCACCAAGACACCGAACTTAGCTACACAATGAGGAACTGACTCAAAATCTGGTAATACCGCTCCGGTTCCTCCCAACACGGCAAGTGAGAACTCTCGGATAAGCGAGCCCACTTCACCTTCGGTATCTTCTCAAAGAACGGTGCGACACAGATGTCTTGCGCCATGTCATAGTGCCCGTTGATCACTAAGGTAGGCTGGGTGATCGAGCCCAGTATACCAGTGATGTCCCAGTTCTTCAGCGTGCCTGTGATTTCGAATTCCTTGGGACCGAGCCTACAATATCATTCAATATATTTTAGGTGAATTTGGCAAACAGCGGACGTACAAAGTATGGCAGACGGTGGGGTCCTTGGCAATTTCGGTGAGTGATTTAGTGAAAGGTTCGGGCCACGGGCTGATCCTGCAGACGTGCTTCAGGTAGTAAGCATGCAGGGCGGCTTTGTACTCGGGATCCTCGAGCGTGCCCGCATCTTCGTTCTTCCTGATAACGTCCTGCATATGCTGGGGCATCTGCTTCAGCAAAACCGCATTGCCCTCCTCCCACAAGCGCAACGCAGCGGGCGAATTGGTAATGACGATACGCTTCAAGCCAGCGGGGTGGCGAGTAGCTGCGAATCGTGCGGTGAGCATGCCGCCCCAGGAATGCCCCAGCAGATCGTAATTATCTGCGATGCCGAGGTGCTTGACGACGTTCTCGAGCTCGTCCATGAAGAATTCCTCTGTCCAAAACGACTTTGGCTTGTCAGGCAGGTGCGTAGATGCACCACAGCCGACCTGGTCGTACCAGACGATGGGGATGTTGTGTTGTTTGTAGAGCTCGTCGTGACCGAGCAGGTAATGATGGGGTATGCCTGGGCCGCCATGCAAGAGGACGAGAGGGCGTACGCCTGACTTCAGGTCCCCAAGGACTCTGTACCAGGTCTGGTATGTCTCGTCTCCGACGACGAAGGGGACTGTTCCAGTGGTAACTGACATAGAGATATTCTGTAGTGCAGATGAGGGGTGGCGATGAAAACAGCCGTATGGCTAATGTGCGTATTTCTAGCAATATGCTATGCAGATTCTGGCATCTTCGCGCTCATTAAGTCGACTTATGGGCGTTATCATATGCTCCATAAGCATCTGTTGGTGTAAAAACCATCAGGAAATGATACATGGTATAGTGCCTGTAGCGCTGTAGGTGTAACGACTCACTTTTCGTACGGCTCACACAACGCTCCAACTTCAAATCTCAAGTCATCTAGGGATGTGTCTAGAACATAAATGACGATACTAAAAAATTGGTGTCATCACATGTAGGGTGAAAGGACTTACGGCGGGAAACGCGTCTCGCGTCTGTAGATCAAAATCGACCTCTGTGACGACCTGCGAGCCTGTGACGTTTGTAGCGCTCTGTAGTGCTCCTGCCGGTAGCTACTTGTCGCCGATCCGTCTGTTTTACACGCTACAGACGCTTTGAAGGTTTCCTGATGACGATGAACATCTTGCGAAGATGTTGGCGCGAAAGGCGGCTGATTGCGAAGTAACAAGAACTCACTCAACTGACACAGCGTTCTGCATAATAGAAATTCAGCGCTACCATTGTTTTGGAGAATGGAAGGGCATTGTCGGACAGCGATGCCTGTACCAAGTGGACGGTCTCATCATGGTGAGAGGCGATGCCTCTGCCAGTGCTGGCAACGGGCCGCGGGGGCGGCGGGGCGTTAAAGCCCACCGATTTCCACTTTTGACTTTTCACGTGATCGCAAGCCCAGGCGCTCTAAGTCTCGGTCCTGGATACGCAGTCACAGTAGAGTCGGTGCGCCATCGCCATAGTTCTACTATTAGCCGTGCCTCAGACGAGGAATAATCTTCGCACTGGATTTATATGGTGACTAATCTTCAGTCTTGTCGTATGCTTAGCATCATCATTGCACAGGCAGTAGATGCTAATGTATATCCGCCTCAAAACTTGAAGTCCCCTCTTGAGCAGGCTACCGGGAGCCTACCACTAGTGCTCACATTCGACGCCCGTCGGTGACTTATGTGCTTGGTTCTGAAGTAGGAAAGTATCTGACCGTTTCTACATAATCACACAGAGCTCGAGGTCTCACGTATCTTACATGGATTTCCATTCACTGTCCTGTGCTCCTGCGATGCCAGTCCAAATAGGCCTGGTGATTCCTCTCAGCCTCTTCAAACACCGCCTCCCAATTGTAGCAGACCCCGTCATATCCAGCTTCGCTGACTAATCCACCCGGGGTCACGACTGGTTCAAGGAGGAGGTGAGGCCTGCACAGTATGGTTTGCCGCAGATAATTCATGCAATGGTGGAGGAGTTTTGGCGATGGGTCCTCCGGCACCTTAGTATACCCTTGACGGACAACATCAAGGCAACGCAGTTGATGGAAGAGCGTCACAGTGTATGCCTCGGGATCTGCCCCAGAGTTCCCTTCAGGGCGGACGTAGACGAGGTGACCACCGGACGGCAAGGAGTGCACTAAGTCTGCCATCCCTTCCTCAGTGTATAGCTGGAAGCGTGCAGTATTCGCTATCCTCATCGCCACTGGATCCCCGTATGTAGGGAAGAACGAGAGAGGATCTGTAACGGGGTTTATGCAGATTTGAGTCAGGTAGGAGCTCAGCTGTATCGTCTTTGACACACTCACCCTCCATAACCCAAGGGCGAAGCCTGCTTGTTATGATGTAGATCGTTACATAGTACAGCCCAAGGGAGAGAGCGACGGCTAAGACAACAACGTACACCGCTGGACGGCGACGCAGGTAGTATGCAAGAGATTTCCCGGTGTGTGCGTTCTCCATGACAGCTGGACTGGACGATGCACACTGCTAGAATACATTTCTAGTGGGCGACCGCACAATTTGCGTTTAGCACAACTTCCATGTCCAAAGGTGAGTAACCCCGGTATATTGATTGAACTCCGTTGGCGCTATGATGATCAGGCTTGCAATAGATGTGTCCTTCTCGTCCTTCTCGATTTCGCGATTTCAGAGACAGAAGATTTGGCGCGGCAGCCACGGAGGTTGTCTCGCGCCGATACCCAGTTCATGAGAAAGCCAACCTATCAACGGCCGGAATCTATCACAGGAAGGTACAGCACCTGCGTCTGGCTGATTCGGATCTCGTTACTGGGACTTCCCCTTGTTGTGTACTAGACATATGTGGCCCATCCATTTTTCATATTGTCAAACACAGAATTTTAGGAGACCCTGGCAGGAATTCAGCTTACGTTGCGTGAAGGAATTCAGGGCATGATGTAGCGCAGAACAGCGCGCATTCATGATGGAAGCCTTCCGCATGTATTGTTGTCTCTCTGAAGGGGGCACTGTACTGGTGCCGATCTTGCAAGTTCAGATAGACAAGTTCTGCTTAGGGAAATGAAGAAAGAGATGCGATTTATTTATGTGGGGGATACGTACAAGGATGGAGACGCCTTGTGCAGGTATGGCGAGATGGATTGATGATTGGTGCAGTCTGAGACACGTCAATTATTCTGTCAAAATCACTGCAAGCCCGAGGTAAAGCGTACACAGAATAGCGAGATAATACATTCAATTCCTCGTCAGATACTCGAATGTTGAGTTACGT
The DNA here is from genome assembly GCA_027627325.1 of Phlebia brevispora. NCBI lineage: Eukaryota > Fungi > Basidiomycota > Agaricomycetes > Polyporales > Meruliaceae > Phlebicolorata > Phlebicolorata brevispora. Next base: position 5,029 of record JANHOG010000178.1, read on the forward strand.
AGACCACTGCGATGAGCTGACTCAGTATAAAAGCATGATGTGCTCACCCATCACTCACCCGAGTCACCAAACATATTTTCTTTCGCATCCTGCCACCATTCTAAATCGCAGCTATGCCCAGTGGTGGTCGAACATGCAAATTCGAATGTGAGAACTGATTCGGTGGGGCAGACGAAGGTGCGGCGCCAGTGTGTATTGTTGAATGCGCTTAGCGGAATGTCGGTGAGCTTCGGTAGGCGCGGTGGACGCATAACGTAGGACAGTGTAGAGGTATCGAGCGCATATGAAGTGTTGAGTCTGTACACCGAGATGGCACCCAGACTCTTTTCACCCGAACCGGCCGCAGGGAATAGAACATTGAGCTCGCATTTCTCCATTCCATAGTCAATTGCGCGGAACTGGACTACGGTAGATATCTGCGGCAGATAATCAGTTTCTGTCCTATATTAGTTAGAGGGTCGCTCACAGTGTCGGTCACCATGAAATGGAGAATTTGAGGTGTGACAGTGCCGACGTGGGAGGTATGCATGCGCGGGGTGTCGCTAAAAACTTGTATTTGTCGACACTGCTAACCAGCAGCATAAACAAGGGATAGTTTGTGAATTCGACGTGCTGAGATGGCCGAACAACTTTCTCTAAACCGATGTATTGGTTTGGACGGCGCAGAAGCCTGACCTCAGCAGCAGTGTACATAGACAACGGCTTTGGAGGGCGAGCCACTCGAGATTGTGTCCCCAAAAATGTTGCAGCGACGCTAATTAGAGTGCAAGTTATGCAAACAACAATAGCCCACGTGCCCAGAGTGGAATGCTTGGGATTCGACTCGACGGTGGTGTTGTCCTCGATGCATTCAGCATCGGGTTCATCGATGTTCAAAGACCTGTAGAGATTCATGTGTGCCGTTCAGTACAATTTCAGCAGTACGAAGCGGAGGAGGGGGAAAGATACGCCTAAAAGACTGTCTGGAACTGTGGGCAGAATATCAGAACTGAGGTACTCAGATATTTTTGCCACCGCGACACAGACAAAGAAAGCCTGGGAAAACGAAACTAATTGTAACAACTGACATATTTCAACTGCTATGGCATCTTACCTTGGGCGCAAAGCTGACGTACACCTACCACATAGGATCTGTTCGGGCATCTCAACGCAGTTTCCTGCCTATCCCCCTTGAAGTTCATCAGTTTTCAGCATCTTCAGGCGTAGCCCCGCCCCGCTCGGCCCTGTTTACGTACTTCCACGGATCTTTCTGATTAGACACGAGACGCTTTTCGAAGATGATGCACATTCATTCTGCAGCTATGCACGGCAGATGGTGACGGCTCAAGACGTACCAGGGATCTGGCGCTTAGTAGTTTTCTGACGCCTCCTGGCGCTTACATCTTCGGCACCTGCACCATCATGATCATTCTGAGTCGGTCTATTGATAATCGAAAGACTGTTAGTACATAGTACGGCTATGTGGACAGATACTGGTAACTTCAGAAATTCTTACGATCTCATCAGATTGTTTAGCAGGCCATCATTGCGCTCAGTAAATACTGTAGGTCTACCGACTGGTGCACAAGGCCGCAACCGCATAGCCGTAGTAAAGTTCAATTTCGAACCGTGAGCCGCTCTGACCCTTACCGTGGCCCCTTCACGATCTGTGTCATATCGCCGCATCTGAGCTGATTGCCTGAAATGCGACTTCACATCTAGGGAACATAACGGTGTTTTTACCTTCCGAAGAGCCAATTGCTACCGTACTTGCAACATTCTCATAGCCATCTTACAGGAAAAGTCCTCCGATAAGGGATGCCCTTGTCGCAAAGCGCACAGAAAAAGCGGTGCGTAAAGACAGTTCAACTTCACAATGCGCTGACTGTGTCTTCCGGTTATGGTTAGCAAAGATGGATGATGAGATGGCGACAGCACTCGATGAATAATGTCTTTTTCCACGCAACACGAGGAGTTCCTCTTAAGGTGAGTGCTGGCTACTGGAAATACTCACCGCATTAACCCTGTCGCGTTCACTCCAAGCCCGAGGAAGGGATGTCGAATCCTGCTTGGAAGCCCGATGAAGATTCCTCGACTATTTACTTTGAGGACACGCTTTTGCAAGGCGTATTCATCACCAGCATTGCCTACGGCTCTGTTGTAACGCTTTGCATTCAGTGCTTCTCAATGCTCATCCGAGACTTTAAGAGGTCGAAGCTGTTGCGAGACGGCCCTCTCCTCGCTTATGTCATTCTCATCTTCATGTTAAGCACCACTCTGCAAGGGCTGGAAATGCAGCTCACTGAACAGGCATATATCAATGACCGTAACATTCCTGGAGGCCCCGCTGCATACGAGGTTGTCGAAGCCACTATTCCCATCAACGCTGCCGGTAATGACTGTCTGGTTGTATCTACTTTCTTATCGGATGCACTCCTTGTGAGTCTCTGTGTTTGTTTTCACAGCGTCGCGTACTGACTAGACTTTTCAGCTCTGGCGCTGCACTATCATATTCAGGAATAGTTTCATTCCTGAATGGGCGGTATATTTTGTCGTTGTGATGTTCTGGCTCGCTGAATTCAGTTAGTGCATCTCATGGTCACTCGCTGCGCTTTACTTATTGCTGTAAATTCCACAGTCCTTGGAGTCCTGTTCCTTGTTCAGCTCACGGCGACCTCTCTCTTCGGCGCAGTCAATATCAACCTTGCCTTCTGGTCCGTGTCGCTCGCCATCAACGTTGTGGCGACTCTCGTGATCGTCGGTCGTCTGTACGTCTACCGGCGCCGTCTCAGCGGCGCGCTCGGAGCAGGGCACATCGCGCAATACACTAGCGTGATTGCGATGGTGGTTGAGTCCGAGATGCTCAATAGTGTCAGTGTTCCAGTTCGAACTGTAACGTCTTAAGACGAGGGATTGTTCGATCTGTACCGCTTTCCTAATATGCCATGTGCACGTGATAAATTTCTAATCGATATCTCTGGAAGATTGTATTCGCGCAGCGCTTACAATGAGCGCCTAGATAATTTTCGTATTCCGCCATCAATCCACTCGATCAGACGATAACTTCTTGCAAAAAGCTGCTCGATTTTTGACTGCCACAACGGAGAGAGAGTAGCAGTACGGAAGTTAGGGCTTCGGAGTTAGGGTCCGGGTTAGGTCCGGGTTAGAGTCTGGGTTCGGTTAGGGTTCGGTTAGGGTTCGGTTAGGGTTGGTTCGGTTAGGGTTGGTTCAGGTATATTATTCATAGCCAAAAAGTTATTATGTGTTTAAATGGCGAAGTGATGTTCAAGGCATCATGGTTCAGCGGTTATATCGAGTTGTATTTTACGGGGTCGCAGGTTCGATCCTCGCTGTGCGCAGATTTTTACAAATTACGCTCGTTATTAGTCACTTGACCGATGTACCGTTTGGAACAGGTCCCTTTGGGCGCTGTACTGATTGGAACAAATCCCGGTCTCAAGACGTTACAGTTCGAACTGGAGTTCTGACACAGCTCAGATGCTTTACACAGTATTCATGATCTTGTACATCGTGCCCTTCGCCCGCAACGATGCCCTTGCGACCGTGTTTGTCCAGTCCCTGTCCTTCGTTCAGGTGAGCGTCCCATTCATGCATATATAATATGCTTAATGTACCCGGTCTTTAGGCCATTGCAGCCTTGATGATTGTCTACCGCGTCGCTCAAGGAAAAGGATGGACAAAGGATACTTACACCCATATGACCACTTTCCGTGCGCAAACCAGCACCATACGGCTTAACGATCTTTCTGCCCTTCGTGCTACTAGCACGACTACATTCGCGGATGGAACACTTGGGAGTACGGGAACAGGGATTCAAATCAAGCAGGAAGTGTATATGAACAACGACGGCACTACAGCTGTGTAGGCATAACCATGAAATTTGTTGTCTCCATGTATTCCTTCCTTCTCGGTGAACAAAGGAAAGCGATAGATTCTATCTGACTGTACTGTGTTATTTCGTTTATTTCGGGTCTTTTAAGATATGTAGATGCATTCCAAGAAAACTGTCATGCTATGTAATTGTAGCATTGTACCACAGGCTTTGACATGCTTGGTTCAAAACCGTCCACGCAAGTTTAATAAATTCCTGAGAGACTGTTGTCTGCCTAATAGTTGTACCTGCCGGTGAAAGTACCGTGTACACGGGCGGAAGAATGACCTTGAGTATCTGTCTCTTCGCTATGTTAGCTCCCACTTCTGAGTCCTCATATCCCCTTGGACATCAAATGTCCCACACCCGACTCTAGCTTGCCACGCCATCTGCGACGACGTTCACGTTATTGTATCCTTATACTGTTCCCATGTCCTATCTTATCCGAAGATATGTCCTTAGACACACGCGTTTCCCGAGCTAAAACTAACCGCGGAATCGAGAGTGGTGCATAGAACCTCATGTCACGGTAGGACGATGTACATATTGTGTTCACAGACTGATAAAGCCCGCTTTGTCGTATGTGAAGATATCTAATCGTAGCCTCGCATATTACTTTACATTCCTCAAAAGGTCTTTCTGTAAACGAAGCTGAAGTCCTCCAGTCTTATTGAGTGCATACAAAGGTGACTTACGTTTCGAATTTGAGCAATGGACACTGACTACCCAACGAGGAACTGCCCAACAATCGTGTAATACCTCTCCGGCTCCTCCCAGTACGGCATATGAGAACTCTCGGAGAAGTGCGCCCACTTCGCCTTCGGGATCCTTTCAAAGAAGGGGGCAACAGCTATGTCTTGCGCCATGTCATAACGTGCGTTGATCAACAGCGTAGGCTGAGTGATCGAGTGCACGATACCAGTGATGTCCCAGGTCTTCAGCGTTCCGCTGATATGGAACTCGTTGGGACCGGCCCTGGAAATGCTTGATTCAATAGGAGTTGCAGACTAGTATATCAAGAAGGACGCACATGATATTATAGACGGTTGGGTCCTTGGCCATCTCAGCATGAGACTTCGTGACGTCTTCGGGCCATGGGTCTACTCTGCAAACGTGCTTCATGTAATAAGCATGCATAGCGGCCCTGTACTCGGGGTCGTCAAGCGTCCCGTCTTCCTCGTGCTTCCTAATAGCATCCTGCACATCCTGGGGCATCTGCGGCAGCAAAATCGCGTTACTCTTATCCCACAAGGGCATCGAGGCCGGCGAGTCGGTGAGGACGATACGCTTCAAGCCGGAGGGGTGGCGAGTGGCTGCGAACTGCGCCGCAAGCATACCACCCCAGGAATGCCCGAGCAGGTCGTAATCGTCTGCGATGCCGAGGTGCTTGACGAGGTTCTCCAACTCGTCCATGAACAGCTCCTCTTTCCAGAATGACTCCGGTTTCTCAGGCAGATGCGTAGAAGCACCGCAGCCGACCTGGTCGTACCAGACTATGGGGATCTTGTGCCGCTTGTAAAGCTCGTCGTGCCCAAGAAGGCCATGGTGGGGAATACCCGGACCGCCGTGCAAGAGAACGAGAGGGCAAATGCCTGACTTCAGGTCTCCAAGGACTTTGTACCAGGTCCGGAACGTCTCATCCCCGACGACAAAAGGGATAGTTCCTGTAGCGATGGACATGGTGTAGATAAGCTCACTCGCAGAAGTGGGACAGCAGCTGAAGATACTCCGCGGCCAATGCGCCTATTTGTAACGTGAAAAATATTTGTCTCGTTCTGGAGCTGTGGGTATTTTTGAATTTACCATGCTATATCACAATGGTAGGAACCTGATGAACATGGAGCTTAATGATGAACGTCGCACAGACATTTGCAGGACATCTGAGTGAGATAGTTGACAAGAGAGTGGGTACGTACCTGAATAGAACCACCGTTTGGTAACCATCATCTGCCACCTATTTAAACTGAAGTAGCGGCCCAGTAGTGATAATCAATACCTTCGAATATTTGAATGAAATCAAAGGTAGGGAACGGGTGGCTGACGTAACGTCTGTCTGATTGAGCGCTTGAGTGGCGCTTGCAGTTGGCAGTTCTGCCGCTTTTGCCAGCCTTGCTTCCGCGCCAGGTGCATTCACTGGCAGTGCCAACCTACCAATCTTTCCCCTCCTTCTCCTCTACCAGAAGCTGTGGTCATGTTGTGCGGATGATTCTCGATTCATTCGTAAATAAAATCTGGCGTGAGTGGGAAAATGACTACTTGGGCGAGCGAGGAAGATTGGACTGGCAGCCTAACAGCGGGATTAAAGCTACGCTTTGTCCGCAGTGCACCGAGGGTCATGAGAGGAGTGCAACCGTTGTACAATCAAAGTAGGATTATAGGACATAGCAGCAGCAGCCCAGCTGCGCATAAAATAGTGAAGATGGTAGAAGAAATCCTAATGACTCTGTCTCAGAGCTTGTGTAGTCTCTAAACCTTCTCATACTAGCCAACGGCTGCATGGTCTTCACCATCCCTACGGTCGTCCACTCCATCGGGACCAAGTAAAGGCGCGTCTGACAAATCCCCGTTATGCGGGCGGTTTGTGCATTTAGTCTCAGTAGGCTCCCAGTCTTCCGTCAGGATGAGAATGAGCTTGCCCGCTTTGTATAACTCCTTCAACGTGGGGTCGGGTGCTTTCTCGATCAACGATCGTGGGAGATTTTCCATCGTTCCCATAAGCCAGGCCACCTGTAGAAGACCTGGCGAACCACTAGCAATTGTGTCGAGCCACGGGGGTGGACGCGACCGCATCCTAGTAGGCGGACGAGTAAGGATAACGGCGATGAGAAGCAGTACGATTGACAGTCCGAGCCCGATCCACGGCTGATCAAGGGGCATCAGTACAAGAACTAAGCGACACCAAGTGAACTTCATACCGTGTACTTGTTTATCTACCCAGCGGACCAGTTAGCTAGGGGATCAAAATTTTAAGGACAGTGACGTACCTGAATTTGGAAGTACATATTTCCATTGTTCGCTGTACTACCTATTGCTCTCGCAGCTAATCGGAAGCTTGCTGCAGAGGTATGAGCACGCCAAGTACATTTGCACGCTCCAAATTACTTACCACGCCAGTAGACTGCCGCCAAGACTTGTTGTAGGGCATAATTGAGCTCGCCTAGAGGTAACGTTGGCGCCGAACCATGGTAGTTGAGCCATGCCATGAGAGTACTGTGGGGCATACATTCGGATAAGATCAATTTCTCCAACGCAACAGAATGTGCTTACTGTTCCAGCATGGTTGCATTGTACGCACTAGTCACCACTGAACCGTTCAGAGTGGTAATGTAAGTCTGCAGGCTATCGCTCGGTGGTGAAAGTCTTCCGAAGTCGCCAACCTGTCATTTTGACATTGTCAGAGAGAAAAAAATGAGATGTCTCGAAGTATTGCTCACAGAACGAAGGAACGGCTGGGAAGGGGCGGTCGGAAGAGACCAACTGTGCCATGAAGCATTTCGCGAACTTAAAGAGGATTTTAGGCTGCCCCCCCTAATCTCAACGGTGGTGTTCGAGGCTCGCACGTTGCATGCCACAACTTGCACCGATACCACAGGCACTATGTTCTAATGTGAGCCACCGGACTGCGTTCAACAGTGAGAATGGATGCCTACTACAAGGAGTTTTCCCGCATCCGGAGGCATTACCCTGCACAGACGGGTTGATATCAACTACAGACAATGCACTGCCCCCGTCGTCCGTGATCTGCACAGTGGTCGACACAATGAACAAGGTTGGAGGGAGTCCCGTCTCTTTGATATTCACCGGTTGAGGTGAAAGTACCCGCAAGGACCGCGGAGCTAACGACGAATGCGTCATCAAGTGCCTTCTATCAGTGTTGATAGCTGTGAGGCTTACCCGGTGTAATAACGACGTCCTGTAAATCGTTTCCCACCTGAATCGGGAAACCTACGAGAGCATTACCATCTACAGTTATTATAGTGGGGCTACCGGTCTGCGAGAGTGCGGGTATCACGCCGCAATCCACATTGAATACAACTGCGTCCACGGAGGTACTCCCTTTATTCCACAGAATGGGAACGTCGTAGACGGTACTATCGTCAAAACCAGGGGCAAAGATGTAGTCCCCCCAAATCGGTAACAGGGTAACGATTTGGAATGCCCCTTTCAAGCTGAAAAATGTCAGCTGTTTCGGAATCCGCAAATATAGAGATATGAACTCACTCTTTCCTCCGCACCTCACCCAAGTATGATGTAGTCTGGGCTAAAATAGGACCAGTGACCTTCGCGGTGCCAACAACAAGGAGCGACGCATCCGTAACTCCAAGAACGAATATGGTAGCCAGATAACCAAGGATTAAGAAAAATTCCCGTGGGGTGACATGATTCTGCCTCTGCAGCCGCATGATCGGCAGAGAAGACCAAAGCCCAAGCCACGCAGATGATTTTTCGTGCCAGTCCGTGAGCGACTGAGGCACATGATAGTTGCGCCTGAGAGTCAGTCCCTGGGTGACGGTCACGACAATACTGTAGAATATCTGTATAAACGGCCTTTCAATTGGACCTAAGGTCGCGAAGTGGATGCGTGAGTATTCTTACCTTCACCACTGTGTTACTGCTCGTGAGTGCAGCGAAAAAAAAAAGATCTGTAGCCAAGGTCTCATTCGCGAGAAATTGCTGGTGCTTGAAATCGACGACGACGAGGGTGACATGGGTGCCCACGAGGATCAAATGGAGCAGGATACAGAAAATGAACATATACTCCTGCAGGAGGAACGACCCCACATGAGATACCCCTGCTGCTGTCGGCCATGAAGTATGAGAAAAGAAAGACACCGTAGCCATGGTCGAACTTGGGCTCTTGATGCCTGTAGAGACAGCCTGGGCTCTTATGTACTGTTGGTTTTGGCTTTGGAACTGACTCCGGCATCCAGTAGAGAAACGCACCTGAACGTTCACGGATCATGTATCCCACGAACCATTCATCTAACTGTGACGGACGTCCCAAAAACTGGGACCTGCCCAAAGCCATGCTATATCCAGCTAACTTATGACTGGCCATCCAGTTCTTGACAAGACGAGAACACCTTAGGTTGCATCAAGGGATCTCATTAAACCCTGACAAAGGGTCTTGTTCCGGGATGCTTCAGACGCTAGAAGATTCTGCAGAACGCCAACATATGTGAAGAGCAGCAATATCATCAGCTGAAACCCACCAACCTAGCATGCTAGGACATACCGCACCGTATTCGTACATGTTTCCTGTTTGATAGATTGCGTTTTATCCACTGATGAGCCGATCCCGCCGCCAACAGAAGACATTTCATCGTGACTACTCTGCGTAGAGAACGCAAATTTCTAGCTAAGTTTGTGTAGCGAGGTGTTTGATGAACGTGGACGGCGCGCTGCGACTTCAGACGGTCAGTTGCTGTCGCGCATCGTGTTAGTTTGGTTATGAAGGTACCCTAGTGGTTTGATCTTTTGGCGGAGCAGGTTTCCGCATGTTGTAAATGAATCCGACGCCAACCTTCCTGTATAGTTGTATGTGGTTCTGTCTTTCCGGCTTCGGGGCGTGCTATATTTATATGATCGAGGTAATGAGGCTGTCTCATGTCGCGATCGGTAACCACACTGGGCGGGCTGCTCATTTTGTCCGCGTCACTGGTAAGTTTGAACAAATTTGAGATCTCAAGCAAAGAAGGTTTACCTAGTCTGAATTAGTGTTGCGGCGGAAGGCGACATAACGGAAGCTGAGGTGAAGGAAGCTGAGGTAGCGACCGATTGGTAAGCACCTTCCTCACCTTAAGGTCTTTCGACATGACATTCGACTGATCACGAACTACGTGGATGTCACAAGTCACCTATTGCATTCAATCAGCATAATCTGCGGCCAACTCTATGGTTCAAGTATCGCGAAATAACTAGCACTGTCATGACAATCAGACGTAGTGGGGGAGACCTTCAAGGCCTGTAGTCAACACGCAAAGATCGCTGCCTCTGGAGACCGACGAGCGTCAAAGCTCGCCTGCTTCCATTCTAAGACGTGTATTGGCGCTTAATCCAGCCACTCTCTTCAGCCCCCGCGGCTCTTGTGCCTTCGAACTCAGTACCTCGAAGGAACTCCGAGCTGTTCGAACTTTACTCTTTTCCACGATCTCTCTTTGCGAGAATGTAAGTCTCAAGAACTCAAACCTCAGGTGGGTTTCGAAATAAAGAGGTCAGATATATCCTACTATTCATACCAAAGTGCCAAATGGCACTAAACCACTTGACTCGTAAAAATAATAGCCACGTCTGGCCCTCTCTGTTCTAACCATTGCGTCCACATCTCCGCAAAATGGGTAGTGTGCGCCATATCTCTCCTAAACACTACTTCATCGCTAAGTAGCCGTGATATTCGCTGTATCGCCCGGCGATCCCGGTTGCTGTAATATTGCATCTGCTTGCGAGCCTCGTTGAATGATGGATGTCGCTTGGCGTATATAAGTCTCATATTATTTCTGTTAACCGCGGCTAAACTGACCTGTCCTGGGTAGACCATTCTATGCCACTTGCAAAATACCTTCGGTGAGAGGTGATATTCTTCTGCTTCGGGGTCTTTGGGCACGGGTGTTCGGTATGCGGGGAGCAGCTTCGGGGCGTAATACCGCACAAGAGGCACTCCTTCCGGTATTGTGCGTGCGTTAGAACTGCGCAAAATCTTCTCGGATTGCTCAGCTGCTTGCCAATATTGTGCCTCTTCTACGCTGTCCCGGTAATGCAGATATCTATGCTGCCCGACGCCGAGGAGATGCAAGGGTTGCTTCCGGAACCATGGAAGTGAGGATGGGCCGTAGCACTTGAGAAGATAGAGAAGACTGGGTATAGCGAAGGGCCAACCTGCGGCGACATAGGAGAAAATAGTGTCCATGTGAGAGGTAAGGAACTCAGATAATAGGACCGTAATATGAGACACGCTAAAGATGTCGGTGGCCATGTTCACCTGGGATTCAGTGGTCAAGGACAAGTCAGGTCCATGCGTTTTCAACACCGAGCTTGAAGATGCGTGCGAGTGGCGAGCCTACAACGCACGTCCTTCATAGCGCTTCTGAAGCTTTGGCCTCGTGGCATTGCTTCATGTGCCCTCAGTGAAACAGGCGGTTTGCGCTCCATAACGTAAGAGAATTGTGCAATCTGTTGCTACAACGTTCATTACAGGCTATAGGTGATCGTCTGCGTGCCGCCTCGTAGATCGTTGATCGCTCCTTCCAAGATAGAAGAATCGACGACGGAGGTTTATCGATGTACATAATACCAGACGCGATGAGCGAGCACAACGTCTTATCAAGAAACGAGAGCACAAAGATATCGCCACGTAATCTTGCCTAGGATCTCTCTCGACCTTGGCACATCATGGCTTCCTCTGTTAACGCTCTCGCAATCCGACTACGGAAGCTTATATAGTAGCAGCACCAGTTTCGACTTCGTCGCAAGCACCGCTGCGACTACTAGGATTCCTCATCTCTTTTCGTTAATGGTCACTCACGGAGACTAGGCTATGAATGTGCGCATGTAGTCGCAGCGCACACTTATCACCGCTCGTCCGCATTGGATATTGTAGAGGAGAAAGGATACGCTTTTAGGTGTCTGAGAGGTGTGACAAACATAAATTCATCCTGCAGTAAATCTAATGAAGCGACCGACAAAAAAGTTCGCTCTCCACGAAGAAGCAAATATTACAAAGTTCATGTCGGTGGGTCCAGTTACACCCGTACATTCTCTCACGACCCGCGCACGCCGCCTGCGCGCACCAGCGTGGAAATACTAGTCAAGAAGGCGCTCGTGATCCTACCAGACAGTGATGAGTCTATTGCACGTTTCGACAATGTGTGGCACGCTGGCAAACGAACTGACCATAAAGTTAACGTTGCAGACTTCGATATCATTATTCACTGTCCCAGCGAAAATGTTCAAACTACACAGCCTGAAAATGAAGTATTAGACTCAAAGAGCGACACAGATTGATGCTACTAGAGAACTTACTTGGCACCAACGCGGAGTCCTCGTTCATGTCGACGGCGCGTCTTCTGTCGTTATCTCCTCCGCCCGGGGGTTCACACTCGATCGGGGTAGGTCGAGCAGCAACGCCCATAGCTAGCGTGAACAATACAACGAGAAGAGTGGTCAAGGGCTTTGAGCAATGCATGTGTCGGTCTTCTTGTAGCGCAAGAGGATAGGCCTGACGCTGTGTAGCCTGCTGCGGCTTTATATATGTACCGTCGGTTAGCATTCCCCATTCTTGCGAGATAATCCTGAATCTCGAGTCTTTTGCGGGCATGCAACGAGTTCGTAAAGGGATATTCTGATGGGCAGGATTGATAGCTGTGAGTGATACTACTGACACATTCCGATCAGGAGATAACTACCTGAGTACTTACCGCCGCATGAGGCGAGGAGCAGGAGGCCGAGCTCTACGAAAGATCCGTTGACCGCGCGCTGAACCATTCTTCGATACGTCGATGGAGCACCTGTTTGACTGATAGTGACTGTCTAGACGGGTAGTCATCCCACATTCGTTCAATGAAGGCTTCATCTGTCTTGAGATTTCGACATAATCATACGGAATAGGGTGGTATTGTTCGGATTCTATGTGATAGCGGAGGAATTAGTGTATTGATTGCAACACAGCAGACCATAAGATGAATGAACTTACTCCCAAGCTCGAGTCGCGCCAGCGGAAACTATGGACATCCGAAGTGTCATGGTTATCGCGAGCCTAAGGAGTCATCATGGCAATGGCTTCGAACGACCTATCTTCGCGTGATGAAAGCGGTCAGCCGCTCGTATCGTGGCACTTACTTGGACTGTTTTATGGTGCATTGAGCGTCGATCTGTCAAGTCAGAGCTGTAAAACTGCCGTGATATGTCAACGATGATAAGATGTGCCTCCCTACTCTTCATTATGAAAAGAGACAGCCGAGCCAGCTTGGATTCTGGTTTTGGTGACAGAATGACTAGTAGGAGATACTTCCCAAACCAATCCTGCCACAAGCCGTGTAAGCCATACTAATGGTACCGGTGAAAGGTGACGTTCTGTCTGAATGATGGAAAAGAGGCACCTTCGCCTTCATACGCCGCATGGCTCCCTGACAAGGAGTTGACAGAAATATCCCTGCAAAAGACACAACGCAAGATGAATCAATAGCAGTTTCGCAGGAGACTAATCTACTCCCCAATATATAGAGATACGGCAATGCGATTATATACAAACGTCCATTGCAAATATGCAAAGCAAAGATACATGTTGAGCACATAGGCTTACCGCTCCTCAGGGAAGAGCTCCTTCCTCGCCCTCTCGGCTTCTTCCTCTGTCTCCCCTTGAGGACCTTCTGTTTTCTCTGGCTCGGGTTGCGAATCGCTCGTCGCGTCCGGGACCGCCTCCGACGTGGAGTCTTCCTCGCTCTCGTTTTCAACGGCGTCTGGCTCTGCGGCATCTTGCACGACTCCAGAGGTCTGCTGCGCGGCCATTACCACGCTGACCTCCTTCGGCTCTTGCTCCCCAGGCTCGACAGCAGGTTCGTTCACCTGACTGGATTTCTCCAGATCGTTGCCGCCGAAGATATCGTGACCGGGTTCGGCTTGGCCAAAGGCGATAGTGGTTGTATCTGCTTTATCTTCTGGAGGGAGGTTCGCCGCCCCGCCTAGATTATCTTCTACGACCACAGCACCACGCCCGCCCGCCTCTCCCCCGACAGTTGCTACTGCGGGGGACTTTTGCGGTGTAGCTGCTCCGACGCCCGCGTTGTAGTCAGAATACTGATCAAATCATTAGCATAAGCAATTCAGTAATATTGAAAGAGCTCACCGAGTCCAAGAAGTCATTACTGTGTATTATAGATTAGCATGATCCTGAACCAGGCGGCAAACATGACCTACCAAGAGAAATCCCATGTCTTGACCCACTGAGCCTTCCTACACTTGGCCTTCGTCCAAGTGTTGCCGTACACAAGCGGACTGAAGTATGCGTAATTCCAGATAGCGATGATGAGGAGCACGGCAGCGATCTGCAAGCGGACTCGAGGCCTCAAAGTAGATGTCACGAGGTCGAATACACCACAGCACAGTAAGATGGCGAAGTAGAGGGCTGGGAAGTAATGGTGCAAAAACAGCTGCCGGCCCATCAAGAAGAAGGGGAAGTAGTGCAGAGACCAGCCCACGAAGAGGAAGCCACAAAGCGTGTCATACTTGACAACCTTGGCTGTTAATGATACGTGAGTACTTGATGGACAGCGCCGCTCTGTGTGACTTACTGTTCTCGAAGTCCCTGAAGCCACGCTTGGCGCGGAGAATGAGGAAGCCCCTTATCGCGATGTAGAAGAGAACAGATGCTGTACTGAGCCACCAAATGATAGGATTACCCAGCAGATAGATTTGACGGTGGTCCTTCACCCAGAAGTTCTGCAAGGCAAATCAGCGTGTCTTTCATCATGGCTCTTGATCGGGAACGTACAATTCCACGGCGGAGGCGAGGCCATGAATCCGGGCGTGAGTCGTACGTGTGGCGATCGGTTAAACCTGCGTTTGTCGTCCACATGACTTGCTGTAGCTCCAAGAACTTACTCAGGAAGCCAGGAATGCGATAGTTGACCTTGGGTGCATCCGCTGGGACTAGACGAAACCATCGTCAGAAAGGCCACAAGAGATGGGATGAAAAACAAAACGTACAATTGGGGTGTATGGAAGTCTCAACATACCACAGGGAGTTATCCATAACGGCTTGCTTATTGCACGTTACCTCCTGCTGCTCGTACGCCCAGTCGGGAAGCTTGACCTTGTGCGAGAACAAGTAGCATCCCGTGAGCGCGTGCCGTAGCCTGAATTGAGTCCTGAGAGTGCGAAGGCGTTTTCCGGAGTCACGGTCCTTATCGTCGCCTTTGTGAATTTCAACGATCCAGTCGTCATTTGCATCACCGACGAAACCTGCCATTCCGTATGCAGACACTTCGTTCTGGAAGTCGACATCGGATACTGGTGGACGATAATCGTGGGAGTGGAGGGATTTGTCTGTGGAGGTGTGCCGCAGTTTCACGCGCGTGCCCGACGTCACGTATGTGATAGGGCCCTTCTCCCAGTCCACGTAAGGATCGCCAGACTCAGTGGCATTTACGATACGCCAGTCGTTGTTGGAGTCGCGGTGAGGATAGAGCGTAATTTGTTGCTCTATAGACAAACGTCAGCCATGATTCCTTACTGCATTGCTACACACGTACGTCCACTTCCACCAGGATAGTTGTGAGGATGTGAGTGAAGATAGCCGCCTTGAGTATTCACATGACGAATGGTCACTAATGAACCGATTGCGACATCTAAAATGGAGGGTCAATTAGCTAGCGTGGACCCGAAATTTCAACGAGGACATACCAGCATTGGTATCGGCCATCCACCGACCACGCAGAGTGTGTTGGAACTCAGAGCTCATGAAACCGTCGCCCTCTCCTGAGTTTGACAGTATCGCAAAGTGTATCCAGAACATGAACATGTAGAAGAAGAGCGGGACGGCAATAAGACATAGCGCCCTCGCCATAAAATGCCTGACCCATAACCTCGGGGTAACGCGCATATCGCCCAGGAGCGTCCAAAGTTGCTTGATAGTACCGAGACCCACGGTGGCAATAGTGAACAAGCCGACCCACTTGCAGCTGACCACAGCGCCCAAAGAAAGTCCGGTCAGGGTAAGCCATAGCCACCAGCTCTCCGTGAAGGGCTCGTGCTTATCCTCGTTGCAGAAACCAGTCCACAAGAGTACAGTGAGGGCGGTGAAGAAGATAAGAGGGGAATCCAACAGGATGTGCCGCGACTGAGTGATCATGCCGTTTTCAAAGGTGATGAAAAGGGATGCGAGGAGCGCTGTGGTGGCGCGACATTCCAGCGCGCGGAGCGTGAGATACGCAATCGGGACGGTGAACACGCCCAGCATTGCGGGGACCATGCGCATAGCCACATAGGGCACATTTGAATACACTCTAACGAAGAAGAACCATCATAGACTATAAGTAGAAACGTTGACGCGCGATACGCTGCAGTGCACTCACTTTGCGATATCCTTGAAGTCGAAATCACCGTCGTAGCCAGAGAGCCACCCAGCGAGCGTAATGAGAAGTTTGGCGAGAGGTGGGTGCACATCCACAAAGTATTGTGACTTGATATATCTTGAGGCGAACTTGCCAAAGTGTACTTCATCGAACCTATCAACGGGTAGGGTCAGAAAAGCGCAGCACATGGCGTGACAGATGTCAAAAGAAAGTGCGAGCTTCCTGTTTTCACAGAGCAAAAGGAGAGCGAGAGATAATGAAAGACACTTACACAACGCTGTTTGGCTTGGAGATACGGAAAAGTCGTACACCAAACGCGACGATGATTATGAGGATGAGCAGTTTCCACTCTGCGGGCTCCAGGTTGAGACCACCGAATGGATGCAGTTTGCGACCAGGGCCGTAGCCTCTAGAAGCGGCAGCTCGTTTTTCATCTGCATCCAGGATGTCACGGCGAGGATTGGGGAATCTTTGTGTATGTACCGGTTGCGCGAGGCCTGGCGGAGGAGATGCGGTCCTCCGCACGCGTACGCTGGCCGACATGACCAGGTTCAATTAAAGATTAGGACGCAGTACTTGAACAAAAAGTTAATGAATGGAAAAGATCGAAAAAAATACAACGAGCCGTGCCGTTGCCAGCGAAGAGGATGGGTTGGTCGACGTGTAAGTTGGTGAGCACGGTCATTTCGAGGCACAGGTCGATCAATGGATGCCATCACCGCGCGTGGGAACAACCTGCCTTTCTCAGGCTCGAGTTCAAGATTGCAATTACGAGGAACCTTGCGCTTGCCCTGCATCTCTCTCAGCTCATTCACGAACCATCGCCATGAACATCTTCGGTGCAGAGGTACGACAGAGACAAAACGTGCAGAACAACACGTACTTACAGCGCTGGTGTTGCAGGCAACAGAGGAGAAAGCTGAAAATGCGCGGCTCTCGTCTTTCGTCGGCGCGCTCGCATTAGGCGACCTCGTCAAGTCGACTCTCGGTCCAAAGGGGATGAACAAGATCCTCCAGTCACAGTCGACTGGCGAGATTAGCGTCACGAACGACGGTGCGACGATTCTGAAGTCAATACAGCTGGATAACGCGGCTGCCAAGATCCTCGTAAACATCTCAAAAGTGCAGGATGACGAAGTCGGCGATGGCACCACGAGCGTATGCGTGCTCGCATCCGAACTTTTGAGGGAGGCGGAAAAGCTCGTTGCACAAAAGATCCATCCACAAACTATCGTTGAGGGGTACCGGATAGCGAGTGCAGCAGCACTGAAGGCGTTGGAGAAGGCTGCAATCGATAACTCGTGCGTGAATATCTGCCGCAGTTCTTATTTTCATCTCATCGTTTTTCCAGGAGCGATCCAACGAGGTTTAGAGAGGATCTTTTCAATATTGCGCGCACAACATTGTCCTCCAAGGTCCTGTCGCAAGACAAGGACTACTTTGCAAATCTTGCTGTAGATGCTGTATTAAGGTTGAAGGTATGACCGTGCATGTATTTTTTACTTCAAACTACTCACCACTTCGCGTAACGTCATTCAGGGCTCGACTGATCTTGACCACATTCAAGTAATCAAGAAGGTCGGCGGGAAGCTGACTGATTCGTACTTGGACGAGGGTACGTAAATCATATGGCCCATTATGCGCGCGAATCTCAATTCCATTCAGGTTTCATTCTCGACAAAAGTATTGGTGTGAATTCGCCAAAGCGGCTAGAGAATGCGAAGATCATGATTGCCAACACCTGTAAGTGCTCGTGGCTCCTCGACACATAGAAATCTTCTTACTGGGGTCATAGCAATGGACACCGACAAGATCAAGATCTTCGGTGCTCGTCTCAAGGTGGACAGCACAGGCAAGCTCGCTGAGCTCGAGCGTGCAGAGCGGGTGCGCAACACAAAAACAACAGAAAATGTCTCCTGCTAACCTCTACGTGCAGGAAAAAATGAAGGAAAAAGTAGAGGCCATCGCCGCACACGGCATCAACTGCTTCGTCAACCGCCAGCTGATCTACAACTATCCTGAGTCTCTGCTCTCAGAGAAGGGCATCATGGTCATCGAGCAC
>JANHOG010000179.1:0-23015 GCA_027627325.1 Phlebia brevispora
CCCTTGCTCTCGAACGCTGCGATACGGTCTCTCAAAGACCCTATCTTCTTCGGAGGTGGTTGTTCAGCCATGATTCAAGTGTAAGATGGTAGAGGATTGCTTGAAGGTGGTTTAGACGTAGGTGGTGAACATTACTGTGCAAGATGCTAAGCGCCTAGGATAAGTGTCGCTTTCAAGACATTAACAGTTGATTACGGTTTGTTAAGGCTGTACTAAGACCGGTTAAGTAGTTTATAATAATCTTCATTAACCATTACAAATGTCCTTCTAAGACACGTCCGTGCTGCCCGACACCATTCCGTATGTCTCAGCCAAGCGCAATAGTCACCGTGAAACGGTCTGTTTTTACTGCTGTGCTTCGACGTTCACCGTTATGTGACTCATCTTCCTCATCAAAAACGGACCTGGGTGCAACATGAGGCCAGAGACAGCAGAAAATGCATCTCACTACTCACCGACGGGATCACCGCGATCATGCTGGACAGTCGTCCAAGCGCCAAGAACACCGTACGACGATCGTACGCTACCGATCTGAATGCCCTCAGAGCTAGCCGAAGGGACACCTTGAGCGGACGATCACAGCAAAACATGGACAAGAAACTAACCTCCAGACGAGTTCCCCGGGCTGGCCAGATTCCTGCAAAGCGTAAGACAGCTGCTCAGCTCCATGCGCGTTTGGCAAGGAAACGGATTACTCACGAAATGCCAGCGAATCTGGTCCTCTGCTATCAGCTTAACCCAGCCCTGTACGTACGACTGGTTCTCTGAGCCGCCGGCGAAGTGGGTAATGGGCCGCGTAGGGTGGGCAGGGTCGTCCTCATATGAGGTGACACGGAGCTGCATGTTGGCACCGCTAAATATTTCTACGAAGTCCGGAGACTCAAACGGCTGGGTGGAAAGATACCCAATATCCGATTCCTAGAGTTGCACGTTCGATAAGCTTATATGAGCAAGCAGCTTCGAGCGGACACGTACATCGTTGTTGTTGTATTCTAAGATGTAAAATAAGCGTCTGGCAAAACCATTAACTTGTAAATTGCAGGACTCTTACCTAGTAGATCCCTATGATCGCAGAAGCAGAAGGAGCAGCGCCAGTAGCCTGCGACACCGGCCCAATCCTCTGTATCGTCAAGATCGAGGCCCGGCGGAATAACAGGCTGGCAGAACGGGAGGCTCAGCTGGATGAGCGGGTATTGTGAGATCGTCGGCGCCCGTGATACGATGTGCATGGCGATAACGTGGTGGATGTGCTGAACATGCACCCAGTCTACCCTCCCACTTCCGTCCTTCAGGAACGGCCCGTAGTCGTTCTCCGCCCTATAGTTGCGCATCGCGTACACATACGCCCGCGAAAGTACGCGCACATACGGCTGCCGGTCAATGGTCGTGAGGCCAAAGTAGACGTGCAACCGCGCGCGGAGCTGTCGTTCCTCCGGTGAAGTTTCGAGGAGCGAGTCCTGTGAGTCGAGAAACGAGCCATTACGCAGTAGCGCCACCAACCAAGCATGGTTCAGGGATAGCTCGTCGCTGTTAGGATCCGGGAGGGGTACAACGGTGCCAGCCATGTCAAGGAGAGTTTGTAAGGCCTTGATTCTCTCCGCCGGCACGAGAGAAATGACATTCCGCACTATTGTCCTCGCACGAATGATACTTTGCAGTCGCGCCTTCCAATCAATGTTGATAAGTTGGCAGCCTAGCGGGGTAACACATCGTCGTAAGTCGTCGAAAGGTTGTGCAAGATACAGGTTACGCCATAGAATACGATTGTTGGGGTCATCTATGATTGCATGAAAGGTGCGACAAGTTCGAGTGAGTGAAGAGACGTCTATGGGGTCTAGATCCACGACAACTTGCTCAAATACCTCCGTAGGAAGGTCAATAATAGCTGTCATGACAGGTTAATGGCTATTCGATGATTAGAGTAGCGGCTCTGCTAGAAATTGGAGGATATTATATAGTCTATAGGCAAAGTCAACGGCTTGAGTGGTGCTGCCAGTTACGCCAAATAAGGCAGGCAGCCGAGAAATGCCGACCTAGCCGAACTGCCGAAGCAGTCACATGATTCAAGCGCGTCGCGTCGAGATATTTTGTGAAGGTGTCTGACGCGTTGTGCTGCATTTGTTGTTCGAATATCAAGTGTTGAACGGTGTCAGAATACGTGCGAGATGCTGTATGCCGAGAATTTACCTTTTCTCAGCGGTTACTAATGGTTATGTGCCTATGTGAGTTGGGATTCAGCGATCGCATATCGGCGAGAATTCGACGGTCTTCGTAGTTGCTGCTCCGCGGTCGAAAGCTTGTACACATATTTCTTACATACGAACCTGATTTTTTTTTTGGCAGGGGTCTACTCGTGCTAAGGTAAGACTTCGACAATGATAAAGATACAGAGGCGTCCGACTGTATACTCTTAGCATGACGGGCGCGATCCTGCTCTGCGCGACCACACAGCCTCACGAAATGATGTAGTATGACCCTTAAATTATATGCCAAGCATTAGCAACACCGAAGTGCGATGGTGGTCTTGTGGATATGGACTCCAAGTGCCAATGGGAGGTGCAGCACTAAGAATATGCAGACACACAAAAAGCGTACAGTCCAGTCTATATTTCAAAATACCATTCTGTAAATACCTCCAGACAAATGTCTAACGTTTTCAGTCTAGTATTTGCGAAGCACTACAAGTTTCTTTGGTGGGTTGCTTACGGGCGGCTTTTATTTGTACGATGTCGATCTCGGCATGGGCGGCGATCACGGGCATCGCCGCACGCGCACTCGTAACTGGCAGCACCACTAAGGGTGCCGACTTTGACCGCAGACCATTAACAGAGAAAAGAACGACTGTCTTCTTTTCTCGTTTATGGTTAGCAACGGAGACTAGATATTATACTGTAGTTGTTGCTGAAGCGTCGCAATCGTGGTACTGATTCAAAGAGTACGCAGGCCCTTCGGCCCGCCGGCAGTAAGAAACGGTTAGATAAGATAAGATCAAAACTCCGCTAGATCTTGCACGGCACTTTCCGTCGCAGCGAGCTCTGGGCGGAATGAGGACGACCAACCTCACCTGCGAGCCACCATGGCGGCCAAGTCGAAAGCACGGTAAGTATATCGACTGTACGACGTGGACCTACTGAAGTAGAACTGCGCTGCAGAACAATCATCGTTCGTCTGATCTCTACGGCACAGACTGGCTATTTCTACACCACTCAGAGGTTGAGATTAGGACCAACACTGGCTGCAGTCAAGTACGATCCCAAAGGTGAGTTCCCAGTCGAATGCGACCATAATTGAGTCTGAAATCTTTCGTCAGTGAAGCAGCGGGTGCTCTTTGTGGAGAGTAAAAAGACAGCAAAGAAATAGTCATCAGCTCAACCCTTTCGTGTGGCTCGACTGTTGCCTCTTTCAGGATGGACAGCATGGGTTCATACGCAATTTGATATCCATGCGAGCACCCGGAGCTCTTGTGGATGTATCCTTTGATTTGAGTGACAAAATCATGTTCATTTTCAGACGAAGATATATGACCTTCTGCTTTGTACGCCGTCCACTCTCACATGGGGAAAGCTCCACTTCTGCCCAGCCCCTCTATACCGCCGTTATCGAGCCCACTGACCTTCGTGTTGAAAAACGGAAATATCCAGAAATCATAACCATATTCCGCTCATACACAAATCCGCTTGTAAGTTACTGACACTCACCATACAGCCTGAGGGGTTAACTTGGTGCTGGTGCGAGTCTCCATGATGTGGCGTAAGTATATTCTGTCTTTTTGACGTTGCATGACATTGACAGCATCTCACATTCTCTCCGGTGGCAATCGCAGGTCAGTATTTGTAGGAAATTTTCGCCTTGCGGGTTACCTTCCCGCTATGACTTCGTGTGCCTCATGACACGGAAAGTTGTTCCGCGAACCATTCAGTTCATGTTCCCCCGATGCACAGCGCCTTGAGAGACGGTTCATGAAGTGGCCTGATAGACCATCACGTATGCCTTCCCACAGGGCCCTATCGCATCATACAGGTGTTCTCATGAGCAGGCCCGGCTGGTCTTATGGCCTGATACGTCGTATAAGATGGCTTGCAATCTATCGTTCGTGAGCATCCTCACCCACGCTCACCATGACAGCCTCCAATGATCCTCGCGCCGTCGCTGAGAGCTGGCTCTCGTCGTTCGCATCGGCTCTGTCATCTGGCGACGCAGGGAGTGTCGCGGCTCTATTTCTCCCGGACGGTTGGCTCAAAGACATCCTGACCTTCACATGGGACAATCGCTCGCTCGAAGGGAGGGAGAAGATCATCACGTACCTGTCAGGTACTCTGCCAGCGACACTTATATCGGACGTAAAGATCAAGGAAGATGAGCACTTCAGTCCTGTCCTTGTTCCTCTTGGGCCCGGAGATGGTGTCGAGTTTGGGTTCACGTTTGAGACGCCTATCGCGCATGGGCAGGGGATGGCGCGCTTGCTGCCGGATGAGCAGGAGGTGTGGAAAGCCCTTATCGTCTCGACTGTCATAGTCGATCTCAAAGGCCACGAAGAGTCGCCTGGCAGGTACAACTTCGAGGACTCCATACAGGACATATGTTGGGGCCCTTCAGAGGAGAAACGGAGAGCGCGGATTGAAACGGAGCCGCATGTCATTATCAGTACGTTACGTGATTTGCAAGATTTGGCGTTGATTTCACTGAGCACGCCACATATAGTTGGGGCTGGTCAGACGGGTCTTAATGTCGCCGCACGCTTCAAGCAGATGAACATCCCGACGCTTGTCCTCGAGCGCAATAAGCGCGTCGGAGATATCTGGAGGCAACGATATCTTAGCCTTGCGTTACATACCGTACGGGAGCACCACCAGAGTACGTGTACTGTCAGCTTCATTTATTT
Source organism: Phlebia brevispora (assembly GCA_027627325.1). Classification (NCBI taxonomy): domain Eukaryota; kingdom Fungi; phylum Basidiomycota; class Agaricomycetes; order Polyporales; family Meruliaceae; genus Phlebicolorata; species Phlebicolorata brevispora. The sequence goes on from JANHOG010000179.1 coordinate 4,883, forward strand.
TTTCGCCTGACGTTTGATGCTCCCTAGTGCTATATAACCAACATCCAGCCAATTGGCCGATATACACGCCTCGAGATAAGGTGGCGAATATGCTGGAAACATACGCCCTCAACCAGGACCTTGTCATATGGACGAATTCGACAATAAAGGGTCAACCGTTGTACGATGCCGAGAAGCGACAGTGGACCGTCACCATTGACCGTGACGGCACCGAAGTGGTGCTTCACCCTCCGCACATTGTCCTCGCGTCCGGTACTTGGGGCGCCCATATATGCCGAATATACCTGGTCGTGAATCATTCCCGGGCATCGTTCTTCATTCGAGCCAGTACAACGACCCTAGGGAGTACGCCGGGGAAGACGTCGTCGTCGTCGGCGCTGGGAACTCGTCCATTGACATCTGCCAGGACCTCGCCGTGAGCGGCGCGAAATCGGTCACTATGATCCAAAGGTCCTCGACCTGTGTCGTCTCGCGAGCGAGCATTGCTAAGCACCTCAGTGCTATGTGGCGCCCGGACGTCCCGACCGCGGTCGCTGATTTCAAGTTCGGCTCGATGCCCCTGGGCTTCCAGAAGAAGATGAATATAAAGAATCAAGATGAGTCGTGGGCTGCGGAGGCGGAATTGCATGCAAAGTTGCGGAAGGGCGGGCTCCATATAAATATCGGGCCGGAAGGACAGGGTCAATTCCTCCTAGTATTTGAACGTGGTGGAGGTAAGGTATCTGAATTTCTCAATGATCGCCGAACTGACATGCTCTCTCCAGGTTATTGTAAGCTCGTTGTCTTGGAACTGATAGAATACATATTGATCCATCCTAGGGCTCGATAAGGGTGGCGCGGACCTCATCGAATCTGGAGACATCAAAGTTAAACAAGGCACCGAGCCGGTCTCTTTCACATCAAGGGGCTTACTCTTCGCGGACGGTTCAGAACTATCGGCTGACGCCGTCATTTTCGCGTGAGTTGTTGCCAGCTTTTTTACTATCAAGCCTGAGAGAGATGGGTGCTTCGTGGTGTGCAGAACCGGATACATCAACATGCGCGAGATAAATAAGAAGATTTTCGGTGCAGACGTTATCGACAAGACCAGCGAAGTCTGGGGGTTGGACGAGGAGGGCGAGCTGAGAGGAAGCTATAGACCCTCTGGACATCCCGGGGTTCGTACGACTGCATATTCTTGTGCACCACTCTATCTGACGAGCTCGCTGCAAACAGCTTTGGTACGCAACTGGTGATTTCGCTAACTCAAGGTTCCAGTCGAAGCAGCTGGTACGTAATGGACATCCCGCTCGTCTGACTGCGTTGTTAACCAAAGAGGTATCAGGCAATACAACTGAAAGCGATAGAGCTGGGTCTCATGAAAGTGTAATCAACCGTCACATGTACATACTATTAGAAGAGTCCGCAGCTATAACCGTCATCGGACTCACGTCACACCGACGCGCGCTGGGCAGCTTATTCCAAGTGGTGCCGATGGAATTTTTCGTTATACCAAGCCGACATTGGTTCGAGAGGAATCCATGGCTCCGAGACTCATCTGAGGATTCCGTGGAGGAAGCGAGGGCCAAATGAAATATATCATGTTGCATAGATTTGAAGCGTACGACCGCAGTTATTCTATCAATGACCTAACACGCACGTCCTGGCCTCACACGAAACAAGGGATAAGGTGCTTCACTCAGCTATATCCACCCATCAGGTGAAAGGTGGCAACTACGATAAGAGCGCGCGCATAAATGTGTACAGATGCATGATTCAAGACCAAGATACAACCTCATGTCAGCTCGTCATCGAGGCTGCACCGTGACAAGCAAACGACCATGCTTCAGCACAAACCGATCCTCAATATCCCGCTCCCAATCTTTCGGATCCCAGCCACCTGCGAAGCGCAGATCGAGCTTCTGCATCATATGGCAGGTCACCGTGCGCATCTCGTGCATCGCCATCGGCTTGCCCACGCAATTCGCGGGCCCGTGCGAGAAAGGCAAGAACGCGTTTGGGTTATGGATGAACGGACTCTGGCCCTTCCACTCCATGAGGCCCTCCGCGATGAGCCAGCGGTCGGGCCAGAACTTGTCGGGATCGGTAAAGTTGCGAGGGTCGCGTTGCACTGAGTAGAAGTGGACTCGCAGGTGGTTGCCTTCGGGGATATAGCTGAATATTAAGGTAAGAATCAGGTCCTCTGCTATGATGGCACCGTAAGGGCTCACTGTGGTCCAACCAGCTTTCCGCCACTCCCTATCAGCGGTGCGCGCAGACTACCGCTCGCAACGGCAGGCATCAGTCGTAAGGTCTCATTTCTAGAAGTGTACATTAGTTACGATAAAGATCGCTGACACTGTTCAAGCACTCACAGTACCGCCTCCAAGTATGCCATTTGAGGGTAATACTTGGGGTCTAGACTATCCTCTCCCGGAGGATAATACAGGTCAACCTCGCCTTGGAGACGCTTATAGATGTCCGGGTTGCTCATCAGGAAGTAGAATACATTACTGAGCGCCCCTGATGTAGTATCCGAGCCCGCGACAATAGCCAGAATTCCTTCCTGTCAAAGGACTTTGTGAGGAGGCGGATCTTGGCCGATGTCTTCGTTGGACTATTTCAGTGTTATGTGGGTCAGCTATCCCTCGCTGGGCGGGAAGCCTTGTCCTCACCAACGAATACATAAGATCCTTGCGGAATGCACCATCGCGCTTTCTCGCCTCAATGCGCTTGATGCCTGCAGCGCGTACGTGAGAGACGGCTTGAGTGGATGGGGGCATCCTTTTAGCGTAGTCAGCAAGCCAGGGAAGATGTTCAAACCACCTGAGTGCACTTGGAGACTGATTGTGAGTACGATATGAAGTCGAAAACGGCTTGCCCCTCACTCTAGCGCGTTTTCCATCCGTGTCCAGTAGTCTTCGGGGTCGCCATCGCGAATCATTTCGCTTCCTCCGCCGAACCTGTCTATGTATCAGCTGTGTGTTTCTCGGTACCGGACGTCAAACGTACACCATATCGCACATAAAATCAAAGCTATTGAATAGGACTCTATCAACTACCAACAAACCTGACAATGCATACAAACGCACGTAAAGAAGCCAATCCGCCGAGAAAGGTCAAAGACACCCTCTTGTTTCCCGATGCTCTCCACTAATTGCGCTACTCGAGAGGTCAACACGGGTTGGAACTCCTTTATCGCGCTCATGTTCAGAGCTCGGCTCCAGGGTTTTCGACGTAAAAAGTGTTCATGAGGATCTCTGAGACCGAGTAGATATATGACATCGCTTTGAAACGAGCGGGCAATCACATCTGGTAGCATTAAGACCTCCAAATATCCCCTCAAAGTAGGTGCCAAGCGACTTACTGGGACCTTTAGGAAGACCTTGCGATCCCATGACCGCATTGATGAGGTTCACGTCTCTGATTGATATCTCATTCGGTCCTGATGAAATCCGTGAGTAACTTAAAGGCTCGAGCTTATGGTCTCCATGCGGTACCTATGCGAACGATATCGCCATATTTCTCGTGTAAACGCCGGATATATATGTGCTGCTTCCCGTAGCTGGAAGTCCATGCGAGCCAGAACTTCGTGATCTTACAAGGGAGTGGCCCAGGGAATTTGTAGTATGGATGGAAAGGTGACAGACGATACAGAACGAGTGATGAACACAGCGAAGCGTTGAATGTGGCGAGTGTCGTTATGACAGCGTTCAACGGATGTAGATGAGAGACGAGCAAAGCGGAGAGCAGGAGAGGGAGGATGATAAGGAGAGCGGCATGCACAACCGCACTGGATGGTTCAAAGTACTTGAAAATCGCGTGTGTGACCTGATAGACGCGTAATCAATTAATGCTACTGTGAAGACGAGGTGCTTGACTCACGACGCCACATGCTGTTATATGCAGCAGCAATGTTTGCAGAGTCAACTGCGACGTGTAGTCGGTAAGTGCGAACATGAGCAGTCATCTAGATGAATGGTCGGCCAGAGATAAGGCAAGCTCCTTTATATGAAAGGAAAGCGTGCTTTGCGATGAGTATCGATCAACAGCTGATGCTGCATGACCTTGAAGAAGTTCTCATTTCATGCTTACATAGCGTGATTGTCACCGAAGTCCGTTACGCACAAGGTACATCTCGACAAACTCGCCCCGATTATAGCTGCAACACACCGGCTCGTAGGCCTTCAAGTAAGAGGACGACATTGCGGATCGCGAGACGCGCAGCTACCGGGCATATTTCATCACCGGTCCGACATTGTCTTCCCACCCACGCCTCAGGTGATGATGATGCCTGGAAATCTGCCTTCGGAGTGAATGAAGCTCCACCATTGAAGTGAAGGACTCACCGTTGGGTATGGCTGTGGGTCATGGGAAAGCGTAGTGATCCATGTTAGCTGTTGCCCAAACTGCTGCAGGGAGAAATCGTTGGATGTCATTGTATCTTTCAAGCTTTCCTTATGATAATCTATCGGTCGGGAAAATTGACTATAGATAATAAATAAGCTTGTGGGATGCATTCCAGATTGTAAATACGAGTGCAGAAAAAAGATGCGTCATACTGCAGTAAATGACGACTAGGACGTCATACTACGACCACATAGGGTTAGTTGCACTTCGTCACCAGCCTGAGAAGATATGATTAGTACTCGAAGTTTCAGCACGTTGGGGAGAATATATACACCTCTTCGCCGATTCGACGTCTCTCAGTATGCCGGCTGGGTCACCAAGTCTGTTCGTTTCTACCATTTCTTCAATATCTCGCCACAACAAGACTGGTACATAGGATTCCTGCGACGGCTTGAGGGACTTGAGCCAGGACTTATCCGTCGCGGAACAAGCGGCAGCGGCGAGAGCGGCGTTGAAGACCCGGGTATCATTTGCGATGCGGTGTTCAAGTCGCACCCACTCATCGCGCTCCAAGTTGCAGCGTCGACCGGCCATATGGAAACGCACGACTCGTGCTCGTATGCCACAGGTGTGCCAGACGAAGAGATCCTTGAACGGGGAACCGCTGATATGTCTTGAGCGTGGTGGGATCCTCCTTCGTGGTGGGCGCAATCGGTGAGCACAGCTTGTCGAGGCCGCTGACCGCCGGGGGCTTCCTTCCGACGAGATTTATAACGAGCTCATCCACATCCTCTCCGGTCTTCTCGTCACGGACAACTTGAGACCACGTAACAAGTCCAAGATAGCGCGGCGGGTGCGCTGTCGCGCGGTTGGAGGACGCGGGGGAAATGCGTTCCTTGGCCATACGGGAAACAGACATCGTTGCCATCTCGAATACGACGAATACACCCGGCTGGATGCAAGGTTCATTGCGGGCAACAGTACGATCAAAGTGTTCCGCCAGGGAATCAGTGGAATCAGATGTGCTTAGCGGCTCCATGAAACTGTCTTTGAGACGTGAAATAGGGATTGGAGGGTCAACTGCGGTTGGACACGACGAAACGAGTTGGATCTTGGTAGAGGGAGATGGCGATAGTGGACGTATTATGATTCGCAAGCTCTTCGGTTTTCTCATAGAGAACATGGAAATGAGGAGTGACGAAAGATTGAAAATGAATGGATGTGCAGGTTCTACGTGGATGAGTGGCCAGCAGAATATGGTGTATAACATGCAGCCGGACGGATGAGACCATTTGTCCCCGGACAATGCAGCATCCCAAGCATACGACAGACTTTGCGGGACAAGGTGCCAATGATGAAATTGCGGAAGGTCATAGCAACTGGGGACTTCTACAAACTTGATTACAACAGTACAATACAAGAAAAACACGATTTCCGTACCAATGTCCAAAGGTTCAAGCAGCCGTCGCCTCCCTTTCCATTCGTCTCCGCTTCCGCTCTTGGTCCTCAAAAATAAGCCTCTCTGCCGCGCTCATGGGAGCGTCCCTCTTCTTACCCGCGACCTTCTCATCATCCGCCTTCGGATGGGAGCTGTGAGCGGGCTGCTTGAAAACGTTGGTACGCTTCAAGGGATTGGAAGCAGCTTTCAAGGGGTTGGAGCCAAGTTTCAACGGATTGGTTGCAGACTTGAGGGGATTGAACCTGAGCCCAGTAGAAGGTGCATCCGAGGACGGAGAGGGCGCCTTAGGCGCTAATGATAGGACCACCTTCTCCGACGGGTCCTCTCTCTTTAGACCGAGCTCTACTGGAGGGGATGGCTCTTTCGATCCGGATTCTCCCTGATCCGCTTGTGCACGTTCTATCTGCTCAGCTATCAACATACGCTCCCGCTGTTCGTCTGAGGTTGTGGAACGCTCTTTCTTCATCGACGCTTCCTGTTAGATAAAGTGAGTAGAAGTTCACAAGGGAGTACTAAATTACTTACCTGCTTAGCAAGTGCTTTCGGGCTGTTATCTATCCAAGCAATGAACCATCCCTTCTCGGTCTCATCGACCCTCGCGATACCACTCCGGCCAAGATGCTTCACGAACTCCGTCAAGGTGACCCAGCGCGTGGCATTCATGTGGAGATGGTTCCTGTCCTGGATGTACTCCTGGTAGACGTTGTTTGCCTTTACACGGTTCGTACTGTGCCGCTGGGATAGAAGCTGGACAAAATCATGCTGGAACTGTGAAGAGTAATCTGCAATGTGCTTTCCAGCGTGCTCGCCGACGACCAGCATTTGACGAAGATGCCCTTCGGACTGTGCGTGGCACTTAAACCCGTTTTCATCTCTGCACTGCTTCTCGCAGACTTGGCAGTACCATCGCAGTCGCTGAAGGCCCTTCGCCTTCATCTTGTTGGCGATGAACTTAGGAGTACCGACTACACGCACAGATTAGCTTCGAAATTTTTGCGCAAAGAAACACAATACACTACCTTCTGCACGAGGCATCTTGGATTGCGGTTTATAGTGCGCTGATGATTTCGAGTAGAGAAAGAGCCTAGCAGTAGTAGTGGAAGACTCCCAGTGATGTGAGCAAGCGCCGTTTCAAGTCGACGAGCTGACATAATACTGACTTTACTTCTGATAACCTATGTATTATGTAATTATTTAATTCCGCATGTAGCCATAAACTCGAAAATAGTATCAGAAATCCTCTAGGTCGACGATCCATCTTTCGAGGTGTCTCGCAATTTACACCATCGGAAGCACCCTCTAATGGCCGGTCACATAGTCTGCGCAACTCTATGTAGCTTGACTGGAGATAATTGACATGTATGATAAAGTGAGACCATCAGTCGTTGAAATTGCACATCCAGGCCATCACCGAGGAATCCAGCTCGTCTAGTGAAGGACTTTCTCGACTCAGAAGAAGTGGAGCATTGAGAAACAGTCTCGCTCACACTGTAACCATCATGTTGTGGGTTCCTGCATGTCCAGCGGGTTTTTCTCGCGTGCTCAAAGTACCAATCCTCCTTTCGAGTGCCTACTACGTTCATTTGGCAAGCACCCCTCCAAACCCTCCTGCTAAGAAGTCGGAAACTGCCAAGTATGCAGGCCATCGGGATGCGCTCTCTATACCTAAGCTTTGGCCCTACACAACTGGCATTAGCAAGGTGAGACTTTTGCTGGTACAGCGACATCTTGTTTACTATGCACAACACAGGCTGTATACTGGATTAATGCTATAGCCGAATCTGCAATAATCATTGGAAGCACCTATCCTTCTCTCCTCTCGCCCTCGCTTCTTCGGCTCCTCGTGCATGAGCCCTACCGGAACGTATCTGACATCCGCCTTACACCAGTCTGGCTTGCAGGATCCGCTCTCATGATCATGGGCAGCTTGATTCGCCTCTCATGCTACCATACGCTGGGACGATTCTTCACCTGGGACCTTGCTATCGAGGATAATCACAAACTTATCACGAGTGGTCCATATGCTGTCGTCCGCCACCCTGGTTACGTCGGCAACACCATGATCGGGCTCGGCACCATCCTATGCCATCTGGGAGCGGGTAGCTGGTTTGTCAGTTACGGAGGATTGGAGTCTTTCGCAGGGAAGCTGTTTGCTGCTGCATGGTCTTTCATGGTGCTCTATGTGCCTGCCACACTGCTCCGTCGCGTGAATACCGAGGATGAAGTATTACGGAGAGAGTTTGGCGAGGAGTGGGAAGCCTATGCACGCGAGACTCCATATAAATTGATTCCATATGTGTACTAGATGATATTCTCAAGACTACGAGTTTAAATGTAATGATCTGCATACACAGTACAATCAATTCTACGCGTGCACTGTCAAGATGTGCATCATCCGCTCGGGATCGTCCCAATGCACCTAAGTTATACGGTGTGAATTCATCTCGTAGGCTCGGAACTTCGCGACACTTACCAGATGATTTGCATTCTCGATCTTATACATGTCGGTGCGCCTCTTCACCGTCTCACTCTTTGTCTCATGCTCCTTGAGCGCATCGGCCATGACCTTCGCGCCCCACGCGGTCTCACTGATAGCACTATCACACCACAGTAACACCACGTTCATGTCAGGCCACACGCCCTTCGTGTCGAGCACAGAGCCCATGAAGTGTTGCCAGAACAGATCAGGGTGGATACTGGCGAGGTAAATGCCGGCGGAACGGAAAAGTACCGGTACGTCGGTGACTGCCTCGCGCTGCTCTTGTGACATCTGCAGGATCGTAGGCAAGCGCTTGAGGTCGGCCGGACGGGCCTGCATAGAGAGGTCGCTTGTCGTGAGATTTGTGATGTCCGATATAGGGGTGTAGTATGTGGAGACCCAGACGAGGAAGGCTTCAGCCAACGCCTCCGGCTTGATGGTTGGGTCCTCGAATGGAACGTAGCATTCCTTTGGGATCGGCTTTCCGAGAGCCTTGACAGGAGGGTCTACGTAAGGATCTGTGAGTGAATCCTCCTGGAAAGATAGACACTGCTGACCAAATACTATCGCGCTTCTGAGGTATTTTTCAAGCACAGACTTCGTCTTCTCTTCCAACTTGTGCGCATACGCGAGGAACGCAAGCAGAAACACGTTCCCGAGGGACCAAGCCAGGACAGATAGTCCGCCTGACTTCTTGCCGTCGATGACCCGAAGCTGTGGGACCTTGTGCTTTGTGACAAACCATTCCAAGAACTTCGCAATCTGTCGACCTTGGTCCTCCATGATAGAAGCCTGTGTCTGATAGTCTCCCTGGAAGGCTGCAATTTCCGGAGGGGTATAGGGACTAGATCCCGGATAGTCTCGCCAGTTGACAATTACCAATCGTATACCATACTTCTCAGCGAGTGGCAGCAGAGGATGGAATACGCCTGTTCATTGCGATTCATATTACAAGATACGCTTCGCGGAGAACACGAACGAGACTTACCTCCGTGGTAGATCAGTCCGTGGATCAGGACTGCAGTAACATAAGAATCAGACCCTGCGACAGGTCCAGTGTCTTCGTAGTAGAGAACGGTGCCATGGTCGTCCACAGGGGCGGTGGGCATATCTGCAGGCTAGTGACGGTCTCGACAGGGATGAAAGAAACTCTTGCACGGTAGTCGGCAGCAAGAAGTCCTTATACAAAAGAGCATTTATCGGATTATATGGAATATTTAATGGCAGGAGGTGAAATGGAATTCTTTACCGAAGTGATTACCTTGGCAAGCGCGGAAAGTCGTGTCTTTTTCAGACATGGCGGTTGAGGTTTTGAAACCGAGGCGTTACATGGTATTCTGAAACTGTGTGCCGGGTCACGTAGTATGATTCTGACCTGGTAGTCTCTGTCTGACATATGGCTGCCCCTTTAGCGTCGTATCCGAGTCAGGAAGGAGACTCGCGCAGCGCAGCGCTCGGCGGGCACCGCAGAATACCGTGTCGCGGACGATATGGTGACGTACGGCATCTCCGTTCAACGCTTAGGATGCGAGCGCTGTAATTCCGCTCGTTCTGCGGTAACTTGGGAGCATGCAAGCACGGATCCAAGCCAAGATGAATGTTGCAGCAAAATACGTTTCATGTTTCGTCGCGGCGAGCAGTCGGCCCCGCCATCAAACTATCGATCGGGATCAAATTGATGGCGCATGCCGTTATGCGCGCTCGCTGGAAATGGACCTGCGTCGGCATCCACGCGCACCGGCGCTTTCTTCAGACCATCCTCATTGACGACCACAACAACATCTGCGACCACATCATCATCAGTGCGACCGATGCTCAGCGAGAAGGCCAAAGGAAAGCAGCGGGCTTTCGGACCTATAGAGGAAGCTCCTGCTCCTGAGGAGCTCAAGAAACTGGTCATACGATTCACCGAGGGTGTGCCGGACTTAACGCTATATGCCAGTGACACTGATACTGTTCGGGATATCAAGCGTAATGTGCCTATTGCATTTGTTTCTTATGAAGTCTTATCTGACTCTTTACTGTCACGCAGATTCGTAATGCGAGGTCTCAGCTAAAGGATCGTCGGTTACGCTTGATACACTCCGGAAGGTTACTCGCAGACGATACAGTATTTTGCTCATGGCTAGCATCACTAGAAGACAAACAGCATCATAATGAAACTTCAGAGAGCTTCGAAGCTTCACAGCCCCCTTCGACAATATGGCTGCATTGTTCAGTAGGACCGCAGCTGCAACCAGGAGAGGCCGATGAGACGAAAGTACAGGTATGTGGCATCTGTCGACCACGTCCCTGTGGATACTAATGAATCGTGCAGCAAGCACAGTTGAAGCCCTTACGTGGATTCGACCGTTTAGCAGCGGCAGGTTTCTCGGAACAAGATATAGCGAACATACGATCCCAATTCCATGCTCACTCATCTGGCGATTATCTTGATCAAGAATTCGCCACCGATGAGGACTGTGAGTCATCGACCTTAGTGTTACCGTATTCTGGTGTTGACACGGTATGATTAGTTGATGAACATGCGCGGGTGCTCGAGGAGCAATGGATTGACTCTTTAGACAACGCGGGCACGGCTTCGCTCTCGAATTCATCAGCGCAATCATCCCGCACATTCGTTTCTGGAGTGCTACTGGGGTTCTTCTTCCCTCTAATCCCCGTATTCTTCTTTTTCGACAGCAGGCCTGCAGTGTTCTGGGATGATGGCACCGAACACGACATCATCAATACCTCCCCGTTTCCGTGCGTACCGCACCGATCATTGGTGCACCTGTCATACTAACGCAAAGTTCACTTCATAGCAAAACCGTACAATTGGGAGTGGCCGTAGGGATGCTCATGAATTTCTTTTTTGGCTGGTGGACTTGGTTCCTTGCGGCACCTTAGTATGGCTTATGGTGGTATGTGGTCCATATGCCACCAGTATGATCCTGGTCTGTATGAGGTTCTAGCGTTTCCATTAGATGCATAGTTCATCGATGGTCTATAAACTGAAAGTTCGATCCAGCCTCATGGACCTGGCTTGACGTACGGTGGCACGCTCAGCTGCAGACGCTGCGGCAATCAACGCGTCGAGTACCTGAGGGCATAAGCATTACGTCTTTGGCAGTCAACGAGGCCTGCTTGTCCCCATGTGTCTGTACTGTCCATGGCAATGAGAGTTGGCACATCTGCCTAGCGTCACTGTTGTGGTCTTTGTCCTGTCTGTGTCAATATCGTACTAGTGGCCACGGTGGCTTTATGCAAAGGACATTGTTTGATAATCACGCTATTCACATCAAAACGCGTGCCACTTAACCAACCTCAGCGCGTCGAAATTTTTGGCATCTTCACTCTCAACTTCCACGATACCCTTTCTCTCTTTCCTCCACAAACGTGTATACACGTCCTAGAAAATCTTACGATACCTATTGAATAGCTCTACGTCTCTCAAATGGATCTCCAGTCGCTGTCCAACCTGTTCGCCACCACCTACAGCTCCGATCCGAATGTTCAAAAAAGTGGGGAGCTCCAGATTCGCAAGGTACGTCGAAACGCGTAATCATAAAATTCTGTAGGCCTTAGAATATCCTCTTTGCCTCAATCAACTCTAGGTCGGTGGTCAGGAGGGAATGATCGCGGCTCTGCTGCAGATCATCGCTAGTGATAACGTCGAACTGTATGTCCTTTACGCGCAGCACCGCGTTATTTGCTTGACTTTTCTGCTGCAGTGCCACACGCCAAGCTGGTGTTGTCTATCTCAAAAACCGTGTCTATACGTCGTACTTTGTTGACCCATCGAGCCCACGGCCTGATCAGCTTCCGATACCTACTTCCGACCGTGCGGCGCTCAAGGCCTCTCTCCTACCGCTCCTCGCGACCTCGCCATCCCGTGGCATCAGCGTGCAGCTCGCTAACACCCTCAAAAACATCGTTGCCCGCGATTTCCCTGAACAATGGCCTACTCTGCTGCAGGAGGTGAAGGCGCTACTTGGCAGCCATGACATCCGCCAGGTTGTGGCCGGATGCATCGCGTCTCTGGAAATGGTCAAGGCCTTCCGGTATGTCTACATTCTTTCTACTTGTGCTCGCCTGACACTAATCTTGTGTTTCTAGGTTCCGCCAGACCCCCGATATCATGCCACAGCTCGTGCAAGAACTTTTCCCCATCCTGGTCAACATTGCCTCGCAGCTCCTGAGTAATCCACCGCCCAATTCTAGCCAGGAGATCCCCTTGATGCTGCATCTCATCCTGAAAGCGTACAAGACAAGCATCGTCCTCCATCTGAGCGCGCACCAACAGAGCCCCGAGAGCCTCGTTCCTTGGGGCCGCCTGCTCTTCCAGGTCGTGAACCTTCAGATCCCGAAAGACGCAGTGCCGGATGATGAGGAGCAGCGCGAGCGCAGCGAGTGGTGGAAAGCGAAGAAGTGGGCATATGGCACGCTTGGACGGCTGTTCAACCGCTTCGGCAACCCGTCACAACTGCCCAGTTCGATGAAAGACCAGTATGGCGCATTCGCGCAACACTTTGTCTCGACCTTTGCGCCAGAGATCTTCAAGATTTATCTTCAACAGGTCGAGCTCTATGTCTCTGGTGCGGCATGGCTCTCCAAGAAGTGCCAATACCAGATCTTCTCGTTCTTCACGGAATGGTAAGCCATTTCAGGATTAGTGATACTTGCAGTAGTAACTCACAGTGTGAACAGCGTGAAGCCAAAGGCTACATGGGCTATGCTCAAGCCTCATTTTGAGAACCTTGTGCAAACCTATGTCTTCCCGCAACTATGCTTCACTCCTATGAAGCACGAGATATGGAGCTCTGACCCTGTCGAATACGTACGAATTTCTGTTGGTAAGTCCGGTCCTGGTAGTCGTCTTCTGGCACGAAACTCACGCCGCACTAGATGAATACGAGTCATACGACACTCCCACGTCAGCTGCAACGACCTTCTTGCTATCTCTTGCCAGCAACCGCACGAAAGTCACGTTTATGCCTATCCTAGGATTGATCAACCGGGTACTCCAATCGTGAGGATTCCGCTTAGCTGTATCCGGATTGCACATTAACCAACTTGATCCCCCTTCCTGTCAGAAAACCCGATGCGCCTCAGCGTTTCGGTGCGCTCAACATGACTGCCGCACTCGGGGCGTTTATCATGCATCACCCGGATGTGAAGAATAACATGGAACAATTTATGACACAGCACGTTCTGCCTGAATTCACAAGCGCCGAACCCTACATGCGTGCAATTGTACGTACACTTGTCACATTGCGCACCTTGATTCGTTTTGATCGTTGCTCTAGGCCTGCGAGGTGCTCGGTACGATTGAGAAGTCGGGCTTCCAATGGAAGAATCAGGACGTAAGCCGATCACCTCTTCACTAATAAATATTCTCCTCACTGTGATTTGCAGTCTCTGAGGAACCACTTCACCGCCCTTGCTACGTGCTTGGACGACCACGAGCTCCCCGTTCGCGTCCAGGCCGCTTTGGCGCTCACCGAGATGGTCACTCAACACGATTCTGGTGCGCTTTATATTTGCATGCAATCTCAGAGTTTGTGTACTCATTGCGAATTCAGTGCGGGACACTGTTGCACCTCAAGTCGGCAAGGTCATCCAGAGTAAGTAGACGACACAGACAGCACTGTACCGTTTATTGACCTTTTGCCTTTCAGCGTTGTTGAAGTTGTCTGAGGAGACAGACCTGGACATTCTTAACAGTTGCATGGAGACCATGGTAGACCGGTACCAGACGGAGCTCCTGCCTGTCGCAGCAGACCTTACTGCGCGTCTCGTAAGTCCGCTAAAACGTTTCCTGCGTCTATATTCTAATATCGTGTTCGCGTAGTGCGAGACTTACACTCGCCTCGCTAAAGAAGGTATTGCTATGGAGGAGTCCGACGGTCAGTCTATTGACCTTGACAGGCTCATGGAGACAGACAGCGGCGAGGACAAGATCTTCGCAGCTATGGGTGTCGCGAAGACCATTACCACCGTGAGCTTCGCATTATATTCCTGGTGCTCGTACAAGCACTAATATCGCACAGGTGGTCACTTCTGTGGATTCTTCTCCTGAGATTCTTGCCCAGGTGCAGGAGATTGTGATCCCTATTATCTTGCTCACTCTTGAGGGAAAGCTGCTCGGTATGACGTCATACATCATCCTTATGAGCTGCACGAATTCACGTCGGATATTTCGCAGATCTGTTCGACAACATGTTCGAGCTCGCGGATGTGCTCACCTTCAAGATGCGCGCCATCTCGCCGACCATGTGGCCCGTTTTTGAGTTGACATACAAGCTGTTCAAGTCCGACGCAGTCGACTTCCTTGATGGTACGTGGCTTTATATTTTAGCGCCTGCTCGTGCTGACCATGTTGCGCAGAGATGCTTCCGTCCTTGGACAACTTCGTGTCGTTCGGCTCTGATGTCTTTAAAGCTCGCGCTGACTATAGGCAGATGGCACTGGACATCTATACGACCTCTGTCACCAGCGAGCACCTTGGTGAGAACGATGCCGTTAACGGCTGCAAGCTCGCCGAGTCCTTGCTCCTGAACCTCCGTGGACACATTGACGAGGTAATCACCGCTGCAATCCTTTCAGCTTTGTTCGCAGGGGCTGACTCTGTCGTAGGGTCTGCAAACTATCGTTTCCACCGCCTTAACCACCCTTGACAAGGCACAGACGCGCGGTCTGCGTCTGGCGAACCTTGAGGTCCTCATTAACTGTATCCTCTACAACCCTAGCGCGACGCTGCACATCATGGAGGCCATCCGCCCCGGCACATCTCGCATCTTCTTCGACAAGTGGTTCGAGGCCATCAGGACCGACAAGCTCCTCCCCCGCGTGCACGACAAGAAGCTCACCATCCTCGCTCTGTGCGCGCTGCTCGAGATGGATCCTGCTGCCATCCCCGAGCCTATCAAGGAGGGCTGGCCTCAGATTGTTGGAGGTATCCTAGCTATCTTCAAGGACTTGCCCCACGCCATCGAAGGTTGGTGCTCACCCTGAATGTTCGCTCCAGGAGAGTGCTAACGCGTAATCACTAGCGCGCAAGGAGCTGGAAGCTGCCTTCCAGAACGATTCTGAGTCAGACGCTGATTGGGAAGATGGTCTCCTCAACTTGGCTGAAGAAGAAGGTGGATACTTGCATTCCGTTGTATCTGGTAGATCTTTTACTGATTGATGACCAGACGACGTTTGGGATGAGGACTCCGCATACATCGAGATGTTGGCGAACGAGGTGAGTTAATCATCCTCTAATCTTTGATCATGTATTGACTCCATGATTCAGGGTGCTCGACTCCGCGAGAAATCTGAGAAGCAGGCGGCTGGCGATGAAGTCTCCGAATCATCGGAGGAGTCTGACATTGACGAGGAGCTTGGATACATCAGCCCTCTGGACAACGTAGACCCATACGTCTCTTTCAAACAGGCGTTGACTTGTAAGTGTCTCGTCCATATCCACTTGGTGATTGTCTGAACGCCTTCTGCGTAGCTTTCCAGATGAAGGATGGCCACAACTATCAACTTGCAACAACATGTTTGGCGCCGGAACAGCAGACTATGCTGATGGAAGTCATGCGTGTTGCTGAGGAGCGGTCTCAGAGTGCCTGAGCTCGGGTTGTTCTCTGTTGATGTGTTTGTCGAGCCGCATGCTATCCTACCTTGTTTTCCTATGCTTTGACTATATTATTCTCCCGCGTCGCCATTCAACTCAGCCCTTGTAATTCTGTGACTGGATCTTCGAGGTGTACTCTACATGTTGCGTTTACGTTGTTGTTGTCTTTCTCTCCACACTTTCAGACGTTTTAGTTCCTGCATCCCTTGTCCTTTATTTCACGACACATGACTACCTGTGAATTCGAACGATTTAGACATTGAGGCGAAATGGCTGTATGATCGACCAGCACGGCGTGTTTTCAGTACCAGCCCAACCGTAGTCTGAATGTACCCTCGTTTTCGGCGTAGACTACTCTGAACGGTCCGTGATGCTTCGAGCTCAAGCTCAAGCTCAGGCTTTGGCTACTGTAAGCGCGTCGCCACTATTGAAGGAACTTGAATAGGAAAAGCGCCTACGGGCCTCAGTCTCGAGACTCCGATGAAGCACATTTTCTTCCAGAGACCCTCAGCCCGAAGCAGACGCTTACTCGTCTTCAATTCAGCAATGGCTAAGTCGAACACTATCTTTACATTGGAGAATGTCATCCAATACCTGTCGAACACAGCATGTGGCTGTTACTGAGCGAAGTTCATCCGGGCAGGAATCTTCATCTGAACGAAGCCCGGACGTAGCATCCACTCACGGAAGCCGGTCCTACGCTAGTGCAACTCTGCACACTCATATTCAAAAAGACAAAGAAAGAGGGACGGCCCTAGGTAGCATTACGGGCTGCTGTGGCGGTGGCCTCCACAATGGTGAGCGTCACACCTTTGCAGCTGAAACGTCAAGATAAAGTTTCTCATCTTATCACCGCACAGCTACAAGCTCCAGAGAATCTTTGCACTGAGAATGATCTATGAGCACTGGGTGTGTTTTACGTCGGCTCCGCTTTGGTATAACAGAGGCTCAAGTCTGTGGTATCGGTATCGCGCGCTTGAACAACCAACAATGTCTCATTTTGAATGTACGTGTCCTTCCGTGATCTCGCTGTACGCTCATGTTTCAACTCTCTCTATGAAGTGACGCTTTTCACGCAAGTGATTATCGGTATGACCCGGCTAATGTATCCGGTTCGGCCTATCGCTCACTTACCATATCATCTTCCAAAGATCATGACGCCTAGCCGAGTCCGGCGAACGGCCTGAACTCACAAGTGCCTTCTTCGTGCCTGGTGAAACGGATGAAGGTGCTCTTCTTTGACACGATCCGCCTATCCATACGATCGGCAAATGAAACACAAACCATTTCACAAACGGCGCGCCTTCTTGCGAAGTACTCCCGGGCCAGCGGCATGACGTATATATAGGGATCCCTAGTCGTCTTGCGCTACCACCAAAGAGACGGTTGTCATGCACGCATCCGTACTAAACGTCAATACCACCCAAGATGCTCTCCTTGCTGACGTGGGTGTTGCTTTTGTGAGTAGCATTGTCCACATGTGTCTGCTCGATCCTCATGCAACGTCTTCTACCCCTTCAATAAGATTGTATACTTGATTTTCAAGCGATGGGAACCGGGTGCCATCTACATGCAGGCTTTGTTGCTCCTCCTCTTACCAGCTGTAGTGTCTATCCTTCTGCTCGACAAGCTGGCGGTGTGGGCGACGTTTGCTATTTACTACTCTACGATTCTTGCATCGACGCTTGCCTATCGACTCTCCCCTTTCCACCCGATGGCACGCTACCCGGGGCCTGTCATGTGCAAGGTCTCCAAATTTTGGATGGCGTACGTAGCAAAGAACCACAAGCAGCACCTCTACCTCCAGAGCTTACACGACAAATACGGGGACGTCGTTCGTATTGGTAAGTTTCTTTCACTTCACGCACGTGCGCTCGCTCATCTCTGGTTTATTCAGGCCCTAACGAGGTGTCCATCCGTGATACTTCTGCCATTAATCCACTCATGGGAAGTCAGGGGCTTCCGAAAGGTCCAAGTAAGTGGCTGTGGCTATTCAAGGTATTGTCTTGCTAAGAGCCTCCATAGCTTGGGGTGGGAGATCCCTGCAGAATCCTATCAAGGCGTTGATAGTACTGCAAGACCAAGCGGAACATCTGCGCCGGCGCAAGTCCTGGAACCGTGGTCTGAACATCGCTGCCATCAAGGAGCTAGCGCCGACCATGACCGCTCGCATCACCCAACTCGTCGACGGTATTGGCTCACAAAAAGGTGCTGTTGACCTGTCAAAATGGGTGAGCTTCTTTACGTGAGTGTTCCCGGA
>JANHOG010000018.1:0-41512 GCA_027627325.1 Phlebia brevispora
GGTGCGTGGGGCGACGCGTGCCCCTCGCTGCGGACTGTCATTCTTCCGCAAGGCCAGCTGTGGTTCAAGGAGCAAGGGAGGTGGCATTCGAATACTGATGAAGCATAGACAGGGTGATTTAGATATGTGTGGCTTGCGCTTTATGGATATCCCGGCCTTATTCCCGCTAACTGTTGTACATATTCAGGCACACGCCAGTGCCAAGGATACACTATATACCTCTCGGAATCCAATTTTGTTTATACCGTAGAATTTGCAACGGTCGGCGTTTCCATGAGAAAAGCTTGAAGCACAGGACATCGTTACGCTCAATCTCAAAGTAGGGGAGGGCATGCACGATGGCCACATGTGCGCTTGAAGCTTCTGCGAGGTCAAGAAATGGTTCACGTACCGTCAATGCTGTCGCTATAATGCATGACTCAGTCAGATGATAATTTGGCTCAACGGACCTTGCGCTGCAATAGGTGACCACTCGTGGGATTGATGTATGACTTGAAAACTAGCTAACAGTTCTCGGACTAACGGTTTGGACATACACTGGGACACAACGAAACTACGATTGAGGGTGACGGCGCAATACGGGAACCAGCCTCTACGGCATCGGCTGCTCTACTCCCTCGCCGCGACTTAAAACATTCATGATCCCACTGCCAGGCGAACGAGGTCAGACAGATTGTGACGCACGTTCAATGCACGCCTCAAATATTCTACGCACAAGCCGTTCGCCGCAGCCGAACGACAGCAACGGTGAACTGAAACCTACATGGGAGGTACGCCAGTGTCGAGTTGGTGTCTTATCCTCATACCGAACTCGTTTAACGGTGAGCTGGAATCAATAAATTTTGACGACATACATTTATTTTACCGATACATAACACATTCGTGATATCAAGGATAACCTAACATCCGGAGATCGTAGCTCCGTTCTATTTAGCGTGTCCTAGGGTCCGTAAAAGAGGGGCAGCATACGTGAGGCTCCAGTAGGGTCGCAATTCACCCGTTCTCGAGCAAGCGAAGCACGGCCGTTGGCTACGAGAACTCAGCCTCGGGATCTGCTTCGAGATCGGAGACCTGTACGCCCGTGAGCGGGCTGACTCGTTGATCGCTGAGTCGAAGGGACTTGTTCATCGAAGAAGCCAGGTGTGGTCCTGCAGGCATTCGGGACAATTTCTCAGTGGCCCAAACATGGAGGTTTGCGGAGGAGTACTCACGGCTCGACAACACCTATGGCACCATAAAGCTCACTTAGCTCAACCTGGGGATGGCTCCATAACTTCATATCCGGCTCGGGAAGACTTAGCTCGGACCTCTCGTAGCCTGGAAGTTCCAACGCTACGGCCATCCATGCTACCGTTGCGAATAGAATCTCTTCCGTGCTGCGATATGCTGCCGACATATACATCACGTCGTCGACATGGTGCGTGAAAATAGACAGGAGGTACGCCGATAACATCCCCATGTCGCACTTATTCTTCAGAAGTTGTGTCCATATCTGCTCGCAGGTAGGTTAGCTCCTCAGTATACTGTCAACGTGTAAATCCTCACCTGCACCAGGATGCGCGTCTCCGTATCAAGGTTCGGGGGCTTGGTGCCTTTAGGGAACGGGGGCTCGTCTGTGGGCCAGTTGAACTTGATTGCCAGCCCAGGGTGCAGATTTCCATCCGTGTCTGTGGGAATCTTCAGCAGCCGGCTGAGAACATAGCCGCCGTCCTCAGATTCCGCATCCGAAGGTATTATGCCCAACACATTAGGACATTTAACCTCAACAACGGCCTTGAGGCTGGGACCCTTCTCGTGAAGAGCAGCATCCGCGATAGAACGCTTATCTCCCGGACAAGAGCCAATGTAAGGCCCGCGACTGGAGGCGGGTCCATTTTGAGGGCGTTGGAGAGTTGGGATGCAGCGTTCTTTCAGCGGCAAGGATCACCCTCCCAATCCAGTCTTCCATGTCTTTCTCCGAGTGCACAACGTCCGGCAAGCCAACGGACGTATGCCATGGACTCGTAGCCACGACAAAATCGATATCTATTTCGAAATCGATCTTCAGCATGGCCAACTCCTTCTTGACCTTAGTAATCAGCTTGTCGAGCATGAGCGGAGCATACACGATAGCCGTCATCCTCTCTTCCTGGGGCATAGACATTTCCGTGTAGCTCATCTCCTTCGTCTTCGAGAGAGAATTGAAATCGTCGTTCTTGGGAGGAGGCGAAGGAGGGAGTTGTATGCGAAGAAGGTCTGCTACTGTACGGCAGTTGGTCTCGTTTTATTTACCAAATGGCAGCAGATCCTCGCCACCGTGTAACGTAACGGCGTCCAGTCCCCATACTAGGCTTCGAGTTTCGGAAGTCTCCGCACGAGTTGGCGACGGCGGGGAGTCACGAAGTCGAGAAGAGACGGTGGTTTGAGTTGGTGTTCGAGGGTCGTTATTGCGAGATGCCCGAGGGGTTGCAGCGCTGCCTGCCTCTTCAACGATTTCTGGAGTAGCCGGACGCGCAGATGAGGCTTTGCGAGAAGACATGATTGTTGCATTCAAACTTCAGCCCCCGGACTTATTATACACGGTGATTGGGAGCACAATAGGACTTGCGTTTGTGTTCCTTTCCGTTCGTTGTTCTCAAGATGGTGAACCGTTTCATTCGCATTGGGGGTTGATCATATGAATCATAGAAGAAAGAATTGATTGTATCTCGCATGCAACACAAATCAGTTTCGAACAATGGATACTAGGACGCTTACTTATTACTGGTACCGAGAAAGAAGGTCCAACTATATTCGAGTTCTTCCTATCATACCGCTGATCCGTGTCTGTGAGAGACTCTAACAGGCATGCCTTCGTGTCTTCATGCTCGTATTCGCCTTTATTTGGCCGTAGAAAATATATTCACAGCCGTCAGGGCATGAGAAAGAATGAATAAGGTCGATACCTCCCGTTGAATGAACTGCCACCAGTGTGGCGTAGGGCGCAACTGCCCGGCCTATAGGCCTAGTAAAGTCGTAGGGTTTGTTAGGGGCGCTCACTTTGCAACAACAAGTATGGGCCATCCGAATATGCGTCATGGATGGGCAGCGGTTCGGTGAAACCATTTTCACAGGTATTAGTAGGATGAACCAACCCAGCTCAGGCTCTAGCAGGCCGTAGCTAAGTTAACGCCACGAGTCTAGGGTACTAAGCGCTGATATACGTGGGAAGCGCAGGCGGATCAACTATGCCGGGACCGGCGTCTCTCAGGTTGAACTTTCGAGGTTGGATCTTCAATTGTGAACAAAGAAACCATCATCTTCAGAACCAGAACGTGTACATACAGGCGCGACGACATATATAAGCTGTAGAACAGCCGTTGAGTCGTTCACTTCCTATTTTCATCATGGCTTCACTGCACGTGTATATCATGACCGCCACGGGCACGGTCCGCAAGGAACCCTTTATCTTCTCTCATCAAGGAGACAACGCGACTACGGGCGACTCTCCTTCGCCTCAACAGGAATTCCACAGCACCGAACTTATATACGAAGACGACACTTGCGTTTACCGCGGCGTGCTTACCGGGTGTGGCTCGCAGGAGATCAAGGCAATATGCAAGCTCGGCCTGAAAGCTTATCCTGGCTCGGACGTCCTAGAGGGCTATCAGCACGAGACGGAAATATACCAAACGACCCTTCGTGACATGCAGGGCAGCTTTATTCCTAAATTCTACGGAATGTACGTTGGCACCGTCTTCCGTTGGCCCGCCGCCTGCATCATCGTAGAAGACTGCGGCAGATCTCTTCCTGCTTTCAATAGCCTCTCGTATGAATGGCGGTGAGCAAATCCTCACGGCGTATAGATGTAAGATTCGCGCTCACAAAACATTTGTTGTTTAGTGCCAAAGCCGTCGAAGTCCTGATGGCCATCCACTCGCGCGGTCTGCAGCACAACGATTTTCGCCCTGGAAATATCGTCGTTGATGATCTGCAGAGCCCCACACGTCTCGTTCTCATTGATTTTGAGCATGCGACACCGCATGAATGTCAACGCAAGATAGACATCGCGCTTTTCCAATACCCGCCACCATACATGGAGTTCGGCTGTCGCGAGTTACACCGTGCTGCGCGTGAAACTTGTGTATGGACGCCAGGTAACGTCTCATCTATCGCCTCTTTGCATTCTTAATTGACGTTCTTGACCGCAGCGGACGTGGAGCTTTTTGGCACATGGGTAGATGTGGCTTACTGCGGCTCTCCAGAACAATTGCTGAAGGTGACTCCATATAATACATCCTCTTATACGTATGAGCAGGCTTTGAATCGTGCCAAGAATGCCCTGTACCGTTATCTTACGCGCTGGGCCGATAGGAAAGACTACGTTCTAGGTAATAAGTACAAGGCCTTGACTCCTGCCATGTAAACACTTCTTTCCTATTGAGCTTGTATTTACCGCAAGGACCGCATTGAACGCGAACCAGCCGCGATGTGTGGTGTCTCCGAGTTCTGGAAGTGAACCGCAAGCATCTAACTTTTATGAACAGTCTGCCGCAAAGCTTGGCCACTTAGGCCTTCAAGAGTTCCACGCAGCGAGAAACAAAGTCTATCGTAAATCAATCAATGTCGGACCTGCTGACATCTCGTTGAGGACGCCTAGAACTTTCTACTGTATTCTCGTAATGATAAGTGCGGTCCAAGGATGAACGGCTTTATTACTGGAGAAATATCCGACCACCTCATGAATTTGGCATAAGAAATACTAGAGAAGATGATGATAGGCTTTAGCATTGGCAATATTCCCTACCACACCACATAGCCTTTTGTCAAACACGATTTGTTCTCCTCCGCCCAAAGGAGTACGGGAACGACAGCTTCAGGGCATGCGGGTACTACCATCGGTCTGGGACACAAAGACAGTGTCGCATCATCGGACTTGAAGATACTCGAGATTCCGCTCCTCCGCGTTTGAGAGCGCTGCACACTCAGGCTCACACAACCAGCAAGTTGCATCTGGCGCACGAATACCTCCTTGCTATGGCTTCTCTGGAGTTGTATATGCCGAACACCACGGGAATAATTCGCCGGGAACCATTCGCTTTAATGCTCGATGCGGACGAGGCAATAACGGTGAAGCCCTCTTTGCAGAAACTCGAGTTTCGGGCTACCGAGACCGTCCATGAGCGCGACAGTTACATATACCGCGGCATCCTCAAAGGATTCGGTCCACAAGATATTAAAACAGTATGCAAGCTGGGACTGGAGGCATACTCCGAATCCGACGTGATTGAGTCTTACCGTAACGAGGCAGACGCGTACCAGACTGAACTTCGTGACATGCAAGGTCGCTGCGTTGCAACGTTCTATGGTCTCTACACTGGCATTGTATATGGCAAGCCTGCCGTGTGCATCATCCTGGAGGACTGCGGCGTATCCATCGGTGGCTTCGGTAAAGTCTCGTACGAACTGTGGTAAGTGGGGAATTCTATTCCGTCGGCCTTTCTTACGTACGCCCGCACAGCGTCAAGGCCATCGAGATCCTGATGGCGATACACGAACGTGGTCTACAACACAACGACTTCTGTGGACGTAATGTCGTCGTCGACAGCCTCGAAAATCCGCAGCGCGTCGTAGTCATTGATTTCGAGCTTGCAACGCCTCATGAGTGTAGGCGCAAGCTGGACATTGCCCTGTATCAGTTTCCTCCAGATTATGACGATTTCGGGTGTCGTGAGCTCCACCAAGCGGCCACGATTTCTCGTATCTGGACGCCTAGTAAGTCTTTGTTCGCATGCCGTGGCCAAATGTCACTTATGCGAGGCAATTAGCCGCAGTCCACGTCTTTGGAGGATATGTCGACGTTTCGTGCTGTCGTACAGCAGAGCAATTGCTAAAGGCGGCACCGTGGGGCGAGGACCGTTATGAAACACGCGAGCAAGCTCTATCTGTTGCTAAAGGTGCTATAAGACGCTACTTTGATCTATGGAGCGGGAGACGAGATTATGTGTTCGGAGACGTTTACAAAGCTCTGATCCCTGCAATGTAAAGTCTCCTGACGGGATACATTGACATAGTCAATGTAAACCGTATGAAGGTGCTTCAAAGCTGTACGCCACCGTATGCAAAAGTTGTCGTCAAATTCTTCAAGCACATGCTGCCCGTGCAATGTTCAACTCGAAGGTTACACTCCGCTGGCCCCTCGCCAAAGCCGGGTGACGGCGATGATGTTGAACAGAAATATATGTGGAAGTCAAACAAGTGTCCAGTTGATGTCTCGCGCCACATACCTCATGCCAGCCCGTAGTCGTACCACGGCCTATAGTTGATGTTTTCGATTACATATATCCTGTTTACCGATACACAATATATCCATCGTATTGGTTGCCGCCGTTGAGACAGTATCTACAATCTAACATCCGACGATCACAGCTCCATTCTGCTTAGTGTATCCTGGGATCCACAAATCAAACGTACAAAAACCGTATTCCAATCGTGAGGGAAGTGAGGTATGGCCGCCGTCAGGAGCTCATTCTCGATGTCTGCTCTGTGATCGGAGACCCGCACGGCCGGGTGGAGGTGCTGCCTGGGTCGAAGGGGGTTTCGCTGAAGGGGCTTGTTCATTGGCGGCGAATTTGGGGACGGTACTAACGGCACCGGAAGCAATTTGTCAGAGACCAAGACACAAATTCTTGTAGAGGCATACTCACGACTCGACGACCCCCATAGCACCGTAAAGTTCACTCAGATGCGTTTCTCGGTTGTTCCATAGCTTCTTGTTTGGCTTTGGAAGATCCATCTTAGATCTCTCGTAGCCGGGGACTTCTAGTAGCACCGCCATCCATGCTACTGTTGCAAACAGTATTTCACCCGTGCTACGGTAACGCCTCGAGAGATACATGACGTCTCCGACACGATGTGTAAAAATGGAGAGGAGATATGCCGATAACATCCCCATGTCGCACTGATTCTTCAGAAGTTGCGTGTAAATCTGCTCGCAGATTACTCAGCAAGTCAGTGCACTGTCAATATCGAGACACTTACCTGTACGAGGATACGCGTCTCTGTGTCAAGATGCGGCGGCTTCGTGCCTTTATCGAGTGGGGGCTCATCTGAAGGCCAATTGAACTTGATTGCCAGACCAGGGCACGCGTTACCATCCTCGTCTGTGGGCACCGTCAGCAGCCTGCCGAGAACGTGTTCGGTATTCTCTTCGTCTGACTGCATTTCCGCGGATATCTTCAATACGTTGGGGCATTTGACCTCGACAACGGCCTTGACGGTATGACCTTTCTCGTGGATAGCAGCATCCGCGATAGAACCCTTGTCCCCAGGACAGGATGAGACGTAAGGTCCGCGAGTTGAGGCAGGTCCACCCATGGGAGGCTGGAGAATCGGGATACCGCGGTTTTGGAGCGCGCGAACAGCATGAAGAGAGACGGCGAGAATTACTCTCCCGATCCAGTCTTCGATGTCTTTCTCCGAGTGCACGACGTCCGGCAAACCCACGGACGTGTGCCATGGACTCGTGGCCACTATGAAATCGAGATCTAGGTCGAAATCAATTTTCAGCATGGCCAACTCCTTCTTCACCTTAGCTATCAGCTCGTCCAGCATCTTTGGCGCATACACAATAGTTGTCATCCTTTCTTCGCTTCGCAGCGACATCTCCGTTAGGCTCATCTCCTTCGTCTTTGAAAGGCATTGAGAGTCGTCGTCTTTCGGAGGCGGTGCAGGAGGGAGCTGAATGCGAAGGAGATCTGCTACTGTCCGACAGTTGAACTCGTCATGTCTTCCAAATGGTGGTAGCTCCTCATCACCGAATAACGCAGAGGAATGTAGCCCCCATGCTCGGCTTTCGTACTGAGAGGCGCCGGGAGCAGGAGCTGGGGACGACTGTACGTTCTGGCGTTGAGAAGAAACATCGGATTGTGTTGGCGTTCTAGGGTTGTTACCGCGAGATGCCCGAGGCGTCGCAGCGTCACCTGCGTCGCTGGCGTTCTCTGGAGTGGTCGGTCGTGCGGACGAGGCTTTGTGGGAAGGCATCATGAACTGCTGAAATTGAACGTCAACCTTCAGACTTTATATTACTTATGTGTTAAAACACGTCGAAGAGAGTATTTGTTTCTGTTTCTGTCCGTCCATTGTTCTCAAGACGGTGAACCGTTGCATTCTCGCCACTGGTTGTTCATCGGAGTAAGTACAAAGGAAGAGGCCGAATGCTGCATCTGCTATTGTAAGAATCTGTTAATCAGCAAACGATTGATGGTAGAATGCTTACTGCTGCCGATGGCGAATTCGAGTTCAGCTGCGCCACGGTGTGTGCAAGTTCTCTCTGAGATCTTCATCAGGAAAAGCCGAAACGTATAATCTGAGCTTGACGAGCGCAGATCTGCGCAACTCGACTGCTAATTTTCGTCTTATATTATAGGGTCGATAGGCTAGTCCTTCTACTAGGTAGAGATATTTGGCCATTAATAGACTAAAATTTGCATGGATTAGGGATCGAGAAGACTCACAATAGACAGATTCGGGACATGTACAAGTGCAGGGAAAGGTCCGTGCAACTTCTAATCGCTCTCAAATTCACGCAAGTTAAGACCTGAAAAGTGTCATATTTGTTCACATTATACATTGGGCGATCTAATCTACCTTGCTAGCTAGTCGTCAAGATCAATTTCGGACACACCTGCAGACTCAAGTGGTGTTCGTCGAAGCCCGATGCCTGGCAGAGGACTCCTGCAACTCTATGTCAGTAAGAGCTCGTGTTAACGCAATGAGGAC
This sequence comes from Phlebia brevispora, assembly GCA_027627325.1. Taxonomy (NCBI): domain Eukaryota; kingdom Fungi; phylum Basidiomycota; class Agaricomycetes; order Polyporales; family Meruliaceae; genus Phlebicolorata; species Phlebicolorata brevispora. Next base: position 8,740 of record JANHOG010000018.1, read on the forward strand.
TTACTGAGACATGGCATATATCTTGGCCAATAGCGAATGATAGCTGTCTTTTGTAGTAGCGGCAGTTGCCAGGATATGGAGGGTTTCGAGGACGTCTTCGTATACGGAAGAGTACGCATCAGCGCAGAACCTTCGTCTAGCGCTCGACGGGCGCAGCGCATCCAGTGCAGCAAACACCTGTAAACAATGCGCCGTCAGACCGCGGTCGCCGATTCAGAACTCGGTACTCAACTGCAGTGGCGACCAGCGCGAGCAATGGCTCCGACATCTCGTAGGTGCCGTCCTTCAGCTTGAATGCTTCAACGCAAACCTGACCCATTTGCTTTGAAGTGCTGAAGAATGTCTTGTAAAGTAACTGCGCGAAAATGGGATGGAGGAACGGCTTCTTGAAGTTCGGTTCACCGTGCTGATGTGGTACTTCAAGTTCTAGTGCGAATTGTCACCGTAAGTGTGCATTGTGCAACGTACCTCATCTTGTGCAAACAGGTAATAATAATGGGTATGGCGTGCTAAGAGTTCATCAATATGATCCTGTAGCTCATGTCCTTGAAGTTTGTCGAGTCCATACGCTGTGCCTACGAGACATGCCGCATTCTCTCGTAACTGAGAACGCCAGTTGTCTATACGGCTTTGCAACTGAATTGTAGTCTCAACGGTAAGCAGTGTAGGATCACGCAAGGCGCAACTACTTACAATAGACCCCAGCAATTTTGCGTACTTAGCATCTTGCTGAAGCCGATGCTTGATGTCATTCTCTCCCAACTTACGAGCTGCTCTGATGAGCGCCTTTCGTGTGCAGTTCCTGTCACTAGCGTGACTGGTATCTGCGTCGGTGACATATGCGAAGGCCTGGTCAAAGCAAAACAAGACGAAAACGAGCCGGATCCCACGGCGAAGTACTTCCTGCACTGCCGGTGACTGCACCTTCAGCCCGAGGTGGTTTCCGGGGACGGCAGGTGGGACAATGTCTGTGTATGAGGGCCACAAGAGTTCCTATGGTGCGAAGCATTTTTTTGATCAGTCTCTAGGTTTGCTGAGCTCATCCGGCGCTATGCTTACCTGGACGTCTACATCCAGTTGCGAGCCATCTTCTTCGATAGCATGGGTTGTATGTTGTACCTGAGCTTCCAGCCCGAGATCTAAGTTATGGTCATGCACTGACTCCACGAAGTGCGGAACCTGAAAGAATATTTTAGCCAAGACAGTATGAGAATCGTGAGTCCGTACCTGTTCTTGATATCGTTCTACATGCTTTGATGCGTGAATAGGATCCTCGGAAAGGCCGGTTCCTTCAATCTCTTCATCGGACTGGGTTGGATCGGTGATTGCGGTGGAGCTTGCGGAGCCAGAAGCGTGAGTCTCAGTCATAAGTGAAGGGTTCTGAATCACGATGTGTTGCTGCTTCGCAGGTAGGTCTTCTTCAGATGACGATGATGATACTGATGCCAGCGGCGGAATTCTGCTAGTAGCAGCAGATTCTTGCCGACGTCGTTTGGCAGCTACTGACGCTGCATGAGCTGGGGGAGTTGATCCTCTGTGCGAGCGCAAATGCATAGTACTCGCTGACAATCTGTTATAACTAGGGTGAATGTCACACAAAGAGAGAAGGCTTACAGGACTTGGTGGTGGCAGGCTTTTTGATACTGTGTGCTTGATTGCGCTTTTCTTTTTCTTGACGAACCATCAGGAAGGACACGAATGTAGATGGGGATTATTTGCGCAGTCTGAGGAAGCGGTAATGAGACAAGCTGCAACGTCTGTATTTTCCGAGACAACCCGACTTTTAAACAATTTAGGAGCAATCCACGAGAAATCCACGAGAACTCCACGAGAAGTCCATGAGAAATGCACGCGAGGCTGCACACGTCATGCACGAAAGCCCCGTAACGCACCGACAACCTCACCTTGCCCAAGTCGCTCCAGTCCTTCCGACGTACTTCACATTCCCGCCCAAGTCAATACAAAGCTCATCTCTGTTAGAAAATGCTTCAGTGCCCCGGATGCTTATCTCGCTTTACTCTGACTGGTTACTCTCGTCATCTCACTCAGTCTAAAGACCCTCGCTGTATTGCCGTGCGCAATGAGCGGGATGCTTACTTTCCTGGATTATCTGACTCGGACTCAGATTCAGACGGTTCTTCAACAGGCAGCAAGACTCATGAATTTGCAGGAGACTACTTTGGAGGCACCTCTGATTACCGGAACGACGAATTCAGCTGGGAGGAAGACTCAGTGGATTTTTCTGAAGACGACTCAGACTCTGGCAGTGCAGAAGACTCGGATGGCAAATCTTCGTCTTCTGGCTATGGTATACACTGGGATCCTCCTATGGATATATCTCCATCGCCGTCACCTGAGCCGATGGAGGAGGAAAGCTTAGAGGATGAACAGACACTCGAGCGTCATCGTCAAATGGAGGAGTACACGAAAGGACTGCGTTACAAACCTGCTGCTGTGGTTAGGTTTGGTGGAGACGCAGGGAAGATTATACAGGCACCGACGCAGCCACAATCGCAGTACGACAACGATGCTTATCAGAAGAGACTCGGGCCGGAATCTGCGCAGAATCCCTGGTTTCCTTTCACATCCAAACTGGATTGGGAGGTGGCGAAGTGGGCAAAGCTTAGAGGACCAGGTGATACAGCCTATTCGGAGCTGCTGTCAATAGCCGGTGTATGTTGTCCTATCTTTATGCGATAATATAATGCGTGGCTCATTGATACAAAGGTTCGAGAGTCGCTTCAGCTCTCATACAGGACGGCGAAAGAGCTCAACAAGATTCTTGACAAAAGGTTGCCCGGGCGCCCGAAGTTTCACCATCATAATATCAAAGTAGGGTGCATGTCGTTTGATGTATTCTACCGCAACATTCTTGAATGTACCAAATCTTTGTACGGAGACCCAGAATTTGCACCGTACCTTGTCTTTGTTCCCGAAAAGCATTACCGGGACAACGATCAAACTGTGCGGCTGTATCATGACATGCACACAGGAAAATGGTGGTGGGGCACACAGGTGTGTCATACAGTCATATGGACTTTAGAGACACAGAATATCTGACATGAACACATTAGAGACAACTCGAGCACGATAGACCGGGAGCTACAATTATACCCATAATCATTTCCTCTGATAAGACACAGGTGACACTCTTCCGTAATAAAAGTGTCTACCCCATCTACATGACTATCGGAAACCTCCCCAAAGAGATCCGGCGAAAGCCATCCCGATGTGGCCAGATCCTCGTAGGTTATCTCCCGACGACAAAACTTGAACAAATCAAGAATGATGATGAACGTCGGCGCGCCGTGGCAGACCTGTTCCACGCATGTGTGAAGAAAATCTTGGAACCATTGAAATCGGCAGGGATCAATGGCATACCTATGCAGAGTGGGGATGGATCATGGCGACGCTGTCATCCGATCTTTGCGACGTTCGTGGGAGATTACCCCGAGCAAGCACTCGTAACCCTCGTCAGAAATGGTGCCTGTCCTGTATGTCCTATACCTGAAGACGAGCTCGGGTCGGGAACAGTCTTGCCGCCTCGTGAACTTGGGCCTATCCGTAATACGCTATCAGCATTTCAGAATGGGTTGGAGGCTTTCGAGGATGCTTGTAAGGGCGTGGGTATCAAGCCGGTGGCTCATCCGTTTTGGGAGGATCTGCCATACGTCAACATCTACAAATCCATTACGCCCGACATCCTTCATCAGCTCTATCAGGGAGTCATGAAACACCTTGTTGCGTGGCTACAGGAAGCATATGGACCTACCGAAATCGACGCGAGATGTAGTCGCTTGCCTCCCAGTCACCAGGTCCGCGTCTTTGCGAAAGGGATCTCGGTGCTTTCGAGAGTATCAGGAGAGGAGCATCGAGACATATGCCGTATCTTGCTCGGTCTTATCGTCGATTTGCGACTCCCTGGAGGCTTATCATCAGCTCGACTTGTCCGAGCTGTCCGCGCTATGTTGGACTTCCTGTATCTGGCACAGTACCCTGTACACAGTGATGAGACTTTACGATTGATGGAGGATGCCTTAGCTACCTTTCACGAAAACAAGCAGATATTTGTGGACCTGGGCATACGAGACAACTTCAATTTTCCGAAGTTGCACAACATCGGCCATTATCCATACTTCATCAAGCTTTTCGGGACGACCGATAACTATAACACAGAGTATACTGAACGCCTACATATTGATTACGCGAAGAATGCTTACCGGGCGAGCAACAAAAAGGACGAGCTCTGGCAGATGACGGTCTGGCTTGAGCGAAGAGAGAAGATCTATCGTCATGATCGCTTCATACGATGGCGTCTGACTGGCCAAGGAAGCGCCAAGCAGGACGTAGTCTCTTACCCTCATGTCATCCTTCCCCGGCATCCTTCAGAGCGTTCCGTTTCGTTTGACGATCTTGCAGACAACTATGGGGCTTACGACATCCGGAACGCGCTCGCCTCATTCATAGCTAAAACACTCAATCCGTCGCTCTCTGGTAGTCGCCTTGAACGCGCGGCATCGCAGGTTCAGCTCCCTTTGCGAAGTGTCGCAGTTTACCACAAGATCAAGTTTGCGAATCGCGACCCATACATCAGGCTAGTCAATGCACCTGACAATATTGATACCATCGACGTCAAACCAGCCCGCCTCGATAGGCACGGTTGCGAGGTCCCCGGAAGATTTGATATGGTCTTGGTTGATACTGGCAGAGGCACGGAAACAGGACTAAGAGGTGCGCAACGACGGTATATTGTATGCTTATTGGAGGCCTGATGTGATGTCAAGGGTACCGTGCGGCACAGGTGCGCGTCGTGTTCACCTTGAAGCCTGATGTGTACAATACCATTTTCCGAGCCACAACCGGTGTTCCGAGCCACTTAGCCTATGTTGAGTGGTTCAAACCATTCTCTGCAAATCCTGAACGCCACCATTTGATGTACAAGATCACCAGGGCGTATCGAGACCCAATCGCTGGCTTCCGCGCCGCTGCTGTAGTGCCCGTATCGAGTATCAAGCGTAGTCTATACCCTTTCCCGATTTTTGGCCCTACCGTGCCGCAAGGATGGACTTCAGCCAATGTACTCGAGCAATGTCAGTCTTTCTATGTTGATCCATTTGCTGATAACTATACATATGCTACGATGTAGGCAGTGTACTACTAAAATATATCTATTTTTTGCAAATTTACTCCAATGTGCGTGAATCTGCACTAATGTGTGCGGATCTGAATATATATGCTACTATTTAGGTCAGATTATCAACTTCAAGTTTTCCTGATGTTATTGATCTGTATCTGCGAGGAAGCCTCAAACAATAAGTGTGCCTCTGAAATTATCAAATCCGACCTTATATTCTCGTACCGCATAGGGGGGTGAACAGCGCAGGTTCTGATGACAACTTCGGAAGAATCGACTGTAGTGTCGTAGGAGACAGAATGGGCTCAACAGCAGAAGCAAGTGCGCTTGTTACTCGTGGCGCGTGAAACACGTGAGGTATAACAAAAGTAAAACCTCGTTCACAATAGCGAGCTTCACGAGCCCGACAGTGTATCGTGGATGAGCAGTTAGATTCGGTTTTTCTTCTACTGCTGGAGGTGCTACGAGTCCCAGCGCTACCGCACGCACACACGGGAGGCGGAGCCGGGTAAATGCCGGGACGGACGGGCGTCTCTGATGTCGAACATTCGAGTTGGACCTTCAATTGTGAACAAGGAAACCACTATCTTCATGACGCGTACCTACGCGTGCGAGAACACATATAAATCCTAAGCTCTGAAGGAACCATACAGTCCGAACAATCGCAAATACACCTCCCTAGTTCACTATGTCTTCACTGGAGCTGTATATCATGACCGCCACCAAGAAGCTCCGCAAGGAACCTTTCATCTTCTCTCGTCAAGAGGACGATGATCCCGTCTCAGTCGACTCTCCTCCCGATGAACTGGTATTTCGTAGTACCCAGCTCATATACGAAGACGATACCTGCGTCTACCGTGGTGTACTCACCGGGCGTGGCTCACAGGAGATCAAGGCAATATGCAAGCTCGGGTTGAAAGCCTATCCTGGATCTGACGTGCTGGAAGCCTACCAGCACGAGACAGAGGTATACCAAACAAACCTGCGCGACATGCAGGGCCACTTCATTCCTAAGTTTTATGGAATGTACGTCGGCACTGTATTTCGTTACCCCGCTGCCTGCATCATCGTGGAAGACTGCGGCAGATCTCTCCCGTCTTTCGGGAGTCTCTCATATGAATGGCGGTAAGTAACCTATCACAGTGGTGTATTGCTGAACTCGCGCTCATATGCTGTCTAGTGCAAGAGCTATCGAAGTCCTGATGGCTATCCACGCGCGCGGTCTGCAACACAACGATTTCCGCCCCTGCAATGTTGTTGTTGACGACGTGAAGGACCCGAAACGGCTCGTGGTCATCGACTTCGAGCATGCGACGCCACACGAATGCAAGCGCGCGATGGATATCGCGTACTTCCAACTCCCCCCTTTCCCCAAAGACTTCGGCTGCCGTGAGCTGTACAGCGTGGCGAAGACGACTTGTGTATGGACACCAGGTAAATGGGTACAGCGCCTGATCAGGTTCATGACTCACCCCTTATCGCAGGGGACGTGGAGATTTTCGGCACGTCCGTGGGAGTGGGTGCGTGTGCCTCTCCCGACGAACTATTAGCGGCAGCTCCCCACTTTGAGCCATGTTATACGTACGAAGAGGCCTTGAAATGTGCCAACAATGTCATCCATCGATATTTCGCCCGCTGGGGTGACAGAAGAGAGTATGTTCTAGGCAAGACGTACAAGGCTTTGATACCTGCCATGTAATCGCAACATTCCTACCACATCTGAAACCACTGCGAGTGCTCCTATCTATCCGGGGACGCGAGCATGCTTTGCATACCACATGTCAGCTTTGTTTCCTGTCGTACAAATTAAAATATTCGGGTTATCTTGTATCGGAAGTCGCGCATTGATTCAACTGCATCAACATCACTGTACTTGACAATTCCAGCACTCAGCACTCATCGATGATTTGCATTAACGGGAAAGGGAACGACTGTCTTCCCTTTCCGTTTATGGTAAGCTACGGAGACTAGATTTGCATTACTGTCGCGTCGCAGCCACCGATGGTTCGACTTTGGTCACGCGGCGCTGTGTGACTGTCTTGTGACGCGTCGCGCCGCGTCACGCGAAGCGCGACGTGGTAGTTTTTCAACTTCGGCCAGTCATCTCACTGATGTATCCTCAAATGTGCTTATTACGCTCGCATGTCACGATCTTCCTTCACTGGTCGCGGACTATTGACCCTAGCATGGATCTACTGTCTCGTCCATGGCCAGTGCGTTCTTGTACACTCAAAACTAGGATGAACAATATGCACCCGATTTCATTCGCGGTCGTCTTGATGAACTCGTAGATCTGTGTCGTGGAGCACCAAGGCCGTTCCATCTGCAAAAGGCAAGTCCATTCTGCCCCGGCTGAGAAAAAAACCATAATCCTACGCTGCTGCTGTAGCTGTCGTAGTGACACGGTGGAAAATATACGGAAGAAAAAAAAAATGAAGCCACAATAGGCTTGTTCAAGCACGGAAAAACTTTCAGCGCGCGAAAACGAGTCCGAGCTAGCCTGTGTCGAAGCCTGTAGCAGACCCAGGAAGCTACCACGGTGAGTATGGCGGTCGACAACCGAACTGTCGTACACCGGCCCGGATCCGGAATATAATATAATAGGCGTCTCTAAAGCAAACATTGGGCGTCCACCCTGACCCTGACTTTCAACAACGACTTCCATCATTCATCTCGAGGCATACACCTGTACAATCTGTATAGGTCCAGGTTCTGCAACAGTTATCTCAGCCTGCGGCCGCACGTGTACTCATCTTTGAATTGCTACTGCTATGATCTCGTTACAGCTGTATGTCATGACCGCCTTCAAGAAGGTCCGTAAGGAACCCTTTCAATTCACTGCAGTGGACGATGCAACGACGACACAGGCCTCTCCCAGGCAACTAGAGTTCCGTAGTACTGGGCTCATATACGAAGGCGACACTTGCGTATACCGCGGAGTCCTGATAGGCCACGACTCGCGGAAGATAAAGGCTGTGTGCAAGCTCGGGTTGAGGGCCTACCCAGACTCCGACGTGCTGCAGGCCTATCATCACGAGACACAAACATATCGCACGACTTTGAGCGACATGCAGGGCCACTATATCCCAACCTTCTATGGACTGTACGTGGGTACAGTCTTTCGCGATCCTGCTTTATGCATCATTTTAGAGGACTGTGGCGACCCCGTTGGCAGCTTCGGAAACCTTTCCGATGATCTATCGTAAGTTTCCCGTTCTGATACTGCTATGGCTCGATGCTTACACGTATCATACAGAGCCAAAGCCATCGAGATCCTAATGGCTATCCATGATCGCGGTCTTCGGCACAACGATTTTTCTCCTCGCAACATTGTCGTTGACAATGTGGAGGACCCTCGTCGCTTGGTGCTTGTTGATTTTGAGCATACCACACCCCATGAGTGCGAGCGCGAGTTGGACATCGCACTCCACCAACTTCCTCCTAGCTACGATGAGTTTAACTGCGACGAACTCTACCGCGCTGCTGAAGTGATATGTGTATGGACGCCATGTGAGTCGATTCTATACATCGCATCATCCTTATTTATACTCTGCCTGGTGTAGCGAGTGTATTGGCTTTCGGTTGTTACGTGCCTGTTGGCGCATTCGCAAAAGCCGAAGATCTATTGCAGCAAGTCCCATGGTGGGAGTCTCGCTACACACACGAGGACGCTCTTCTTCGTGCCCAGGTTGCTATCTATGAATATTTCTCTGCGTGGGGGTACAGACGCGACCACGTTTTGCGTAACACATACAAAGCACTGTCTCCTGCCATGTAAATTATCCGGATGGCCTTGTGTCGAGACTCACACATTGATTCAAATGTATCAACATTACTTCACTTGGGAATTCGTGCACTCATTGATGGTTCGCGTTGCTGCAGCGTCGCTACCGCCGGTTCGACTTTGGCACACGCAGTGTGACTCTCCGTCGCGTCTCTAGAGTCACGGCTCCGCGTGACACAATATCCCAATTCGAACCCCTTGGATCTTCTATGCAGACTCCGACTCCGACACAGTAGTACGAGTTCAAGTTCCTCGCCTCAATGTTTGATACGTACAACTCTGCCCTCACTTTTTTAGCGTCTCAATCCGGTCGATAGGCAATGAACCATGGCTTCGTTGCAGCTGTATATCATGACCGCCACCAAGAAGCTCCGCGAAGAACCCTTTATGTTCTCTCGTCAAGAACACGACGGTGCCATAGTCGAATCTCCTCCTGAAGAACTGGAGTTCCGCAGCACTCAGCTCTTATATGAAGACGACACTTGCGTCTACCGCGGCGTGCTCATCGGGTGTGGCTCGCAGGAGATCAAAGCGATATGCAAGCTCGGTTTGAAAGCCTATCCTGGCTCGGACGTCTTAGAGGGCTATCAGCGTGAGACGGAAATATACCAAACGACCCTTCGTGACATGCAGGGCCACTTCATTCCTAAATTCTACGGAATGTATGTTGGCACCGTCTTCCGCTGGCCTGCTGCCTGCATCATCGTAGAAGACTGTGGTAGATCTCTCTCTTCTTTTGGGAGTCTCTCGTATGAATGGCGGTAAGCAAACTTTCATAATGTTGTATAATTAGATTCGTGCTCATATGTTGTCCAGTGCCAGAGCTATTGAAGTCCTGATGGCTATCCACGCGCGCGGTCTGCAACACAACGAGTTCAGCCCCTGCAATATTGTTGTTGACGACGTGAAGGACCCGAAACGGCTTGTGGTCATCGATTTCGAGGATGCGACGCCCCACGAATGCAAGCGCACAATGGATATCGCGTTTTTCCAACTTCCCCCTTTTTCTGGAGACTTCGGCTGCCGCGAGCTGTACAGCGCCGCGCAGACGACTTGTGTGTGGACGCCAGGTGATTGGATTTACTGCCGAATCACCTTCATTACTCACACTCCTGATTGCAGGGGAAGTGGAGATTTTCGGCACGTACGTGGAAGTTGGCGCGTGCGGCTCACCAGACGAGCTGTTGGCAGCAGCTCCCCACTATGCGCCATGCTATACGTACGAAGAGGCCTTGAAATGCGCCAACAATGTCATCCATCGATATTTTGCTCGCTGGGGTCATAGACGAGAGTATGTTCTAGGCAAGACGTACAAGGCTTTGATTCCTGCCATGTAATTGCAATCTTGTTCATACATCTGAAACAACTGCAAGGACTCGTATCTATCCACGTACAAGCTTTGCTTCCGGCCATATAAATTAGATCGTTCCTACTCTCCTGTATCGAAACTCACGCGTCGATTTAAGTGTATCAACATCACTGTACTTGACAATTCCAGCATTCATCGATGGTTGAGGCTGCAGCGTCAAGGCCACCAATGGTTCGACTTTCGTCACACGGTGTGTGACTATCCTGTGACGCGTCGCGTCGCGTCTCCAGAGTCACGCGAAGCGCGACATACCCTGTTTTTCAACTTCCGAACTTTCCTATAGTTCCATTCTAGCCTTGTATACCCCATGTCTTGCTCCCCGTGTATTATCACATAGGTCGAAATCACACTCCATGTAACCTCGACGTCTTCTCGGTTGCATCCCATGCATGTACTTTTACATTTCCCTACAGTTGGCCATTGGAACACTGTCACGGCGCAAATTACCATTGAAGTCTTGTCTTGTTACTGGTCCCTAGTCTCGTAGAAGAACATGATGGTTTCTACAAGTAATATACGCTGAATGTTACAGAGTTATGAGAAAAAGGGACAGCAGTAGCAAGGGGTGACGAGTACATGCATAGGAAATTCAGTCCGGGGAATGATACTGAAAGTCGATTCGACTGTACAGTGTCGCAGCACATCCGCACCCAAGTTTAATCCTCGTGAACCACAGAGACATGTAGCGGCATGAATACGCCCTCACGTAAGTTATCCCGGACCATGGGCGTCATAAGGCCAGTGGGCATACGCGCGATCTCTGCTTTCACCGAGGGCAGCGAGAAGTGGAAGTTCTCGATGAGCTCGACAAGCAGCGTCAGGCTCTCGATGACCCTACACGGAGAAGCTTAATACGCTTGAACATCAGTATTGAACGCAGTCACGTACGAGAAACGCCACCCGATGCAGGAGCGAACGCCGGCAGCTGCAACAGCGTAATTGTGAGCACATAGCGCATCTACTTTGATCAGTAAACACTTACAGAAAGTCATCCTAGGCCGCAGAAAGTCAGTTGTCAACGAGTCTACGTCTTTACCGAATGTAGACTTACAGGTTCGAGTATACACCAACTTTGTTCTCCTTCTCCATATTCGCGTCGCCATTGATCCAGCGCATCGGGTTCCATTCGTGCGCATCTTGGCCCCAAAGCTCGGGCAACCTGATACCAGAGCATGCTCCGTCAGGAAGGACCATGACGACAGACAAATACAACGACTTACCGGTTGTATCCACAGATGGAAATGAGGACGGCCTGCCCAGCACTGATAGGGATTTCGGTGATAGTCTCTCCGGTTTGGCTATGAATCGGGTATGCCAAGGGGATAACGTCGTCCTGAACGGCGATGCGGGTCAGGTGGTATACAGCAGGGTGGTACCTGAGTGTCTCCTGTAAAAATCGATCGACAAGGTATAGGTACGTCACCATGGAGGTCTAGACAAAGAGGAAAGACTGACCTTCAGGACCGCATTGCAGTATGGCAAGGCCTCGAGGTCCTCCAGGACGAAGTCGGTGTCGCCCCGCGCTACGACCTTGCCCCTGGCAGCTGCTATCTCCGCGCGCATGCTGGTCTGGTACTCGGGATGCTTCGCGAGCTCCCAGAGGGTCCACGATAGGGTGTTTGCAGTGGTCTCGTGGCCCGCCAGAGTCAACGTTGCCATCTGCGCGATCATCTCCTCGTCGCTCAGGCGGGCGTTGGGGTCTTCAGAGGCATTTGCCTTTACTGTGTACCCGAAAGGTCAGCACTGTCCAAAGTATGCCTTGCGATCTGACTGACCCAGTATACTCATGATATCCTTGGACTTGGGATCGCCTGCGAGAAGCGCCGATTTCTTGTTCTCCACGAGCCCACGGGAAACATCCTCAATGGTATCCAATGTCTTGCGGAAGCGCGAGTACTCGCGCGTAGGAATGAATCTAACAAACTCCAGAATAGGCTCGGGTATGTACTTCCAAGTCGCCTTGAACAGAATATCCCACTTTGGCGGGTAGAGGACTGACTCAGAGCTAGCACGAAACGCCCAGCGTTATGTGATAATCTTTGAGACAGGAGGCTATGAACTTACAACATGTTGTGGTATGCTTTGCTGACCTTGTTGTTCTGGTTTTCCAAGGCTCCGAAGTCGTAGTCGAAGGCAGCTATGGAACCTATCAGCTGCGTTCCGCATGTGTAAAGACTATTGCACACCTTCTCCGACGATGTCTAGGGTAATCCGTGCCAGCCAACGGTTAATCGCGAGATCCTGACCTTCGTCCGAATGTGCGAGAACATCATCCTTCCATTTCTGGGCAAGCTGTTGAAGCGCGTAAGGTCATTGTCGAGTGTAAGAACCAATCCAGATATATACCTTCGCGGCGCTGTTACGGAACATGGTTGTGAAGGTGCGGATGTGGGATGGAGAGAAGGCCGGTGTCATAATCTTCCGTTGACGAACATGCGAATCACCTAAGAGCTGCGTTAATTTTGAATGTAATGTATTTCTCAGAGATCACACCGACCGACAGCCCACACTACACCCCGTCCCATGATCAATCGGTTCCCCATCTTGGTGTCAGCTTTCTTGCTGTAGCCGTATCCGCCCTTCTGCATGACGTGTTGAAGTGCCTACAGCCTACATTAGAGCCTACTTTCGTCTGCATTCCAAATATCTGCACCTTCGAATCCACGACAGCAAGGACATCCTCCTATGAGTTCGCTCGGTCAGCCACGTGCGTATTTTGTCACGCTTGAAATACTTACACCGAATGGGAGAGCCATACGCCAGGCAGTTCCATATTCATCAACACACTTGAAGTCGATATCGCCGACATTCTTCTGGTAGAAGAAATCTATGATGTTGCCTGAACCCAATATCAGCATGTCTGCCACGCCCGGAAAAGGTCTGCTTACCGTAGAGCCACGAAGCCTTCGGCCCGCGAATGTGCTTAATCGAACATTTCTTTGTGAGAAAACGTCGGATGACTTGCAGGGAAAGAAAGCAGAAAGCAACTAGGCATAAGGCAGACCGTAGATCCATTCTTAGCTGCTGGGACAGAGGAAAGCGAAAGATCAAGAAGCGAAGGGAGCTGATGTCCTGCGCTCTTGCGGTCCTCGCTCATATAGATAATTTCACGACTGTGCATGATTACAGTTTGTGGTGTTTCGGGGGCATATGCAAAGGTAGGAAACCCGAAGTAGCCACCATGAAACGCATTGCGGGCGCCAAAGTGGCTGGAAATTGTGTTCAGTCGGTTTCAATCTTGGCGGGGCTACATTGCATGTTCGGCTCGTCACTGCGACGGCGGCCCTTGAGCTATGTGAAGAATGTAGGAATTTGCCACGTTAGGCCGTTCATCGCTCGCGCCAGGATTCGCTGGAGCTGGATCGAGGGGCGGTATGAGGCGTCGAAGTACAAGCCGTCGACGAACGTTTCTTAGCCGCATAGGGGAAGCCAGCTTGTAACATCGATGGTCGGAGACACCTTGGGATGCATGAGATTGTGCGAAGGGCCGTGAGCGGGTTACCCAAAACATCGAAAGCCGTCTCCAGCCTCGTCGGCGGATCATTACTAGATACGCGTTCAGAGGAGCCACTCCTTCATAACCTGGTCAATTATTTGAAGTGTGTCACTCAGTTAAAACATGACAACAGTCGATGAGACTCACTACCCAAGAACGACCACATGAACCAGAGGATGTGCGCTGGTCACGACGTCCGATTATCCTGTTGTACCATCTCGTTTATACGCTTAAATGGGTACACAATCAAATACCTACATCGGCGGTATTTTTCAGCACTAGTACAGTGACTCAGAAGCTGCACTAAGGGATTGGTACCAGTAAACCAGCCTGAACCGAGTCAACTTCAAGTTCAATGGTGCCGAACCCAGTCACGATGCGCGCCTATTGATGCGCTTACGTAATGAATAATTTCTTGCATGCGCGACCTGCGCTGGATGGTCAGTGCCAGTGCCACCATCTTGTCGTCGTCCACCATCTGCCCGTCATGACTTCCAGTACTAATGATAATCCTTACACGAATGAGCCGCCGGTACAGAGTACTTCGACAGTTGCCTCGACAAAAGAGCCCTTACTGGGATTCCTGCCTCGCCATGTCAATGCTTCACAAGTACGGAAGGCAATGGTACGTCCCTCCAGCAACTTATCTTTCTTGGCCTTTTACTCAACATGTTTCCTAGGAACATGATTTGAATCCATTTACAAAGCAACCGCATACTGCTCAGTATCGGAAAATCCTAGAAACGCGTAGGAAGCTGCCGGTGTTCGCCCAGATGGAGGAATTCTACAAAATGGTAAGTCCACTTCCGCGTCGTTCTTCTACCCAAGGATCAGAACGTTCACAGGGCTAATCCCCCCACAAGTTCAACGAGCACCAGGTCATTGTTATGGTCGGAGAGACAGGGTCTGGCAAGACCACGCAAATACCGCAATTCGTCTGCTACTCCGATCTCCCTCACATGAAGAACAGGCTGGTCGCATGTACCCAGCCACGGCGAGTGGCTGCCATGTCCGTTGCAAAACGTGTAGCAGACGAGATGGATGTTCCTCTTGGGAAGCAGGTTGGTTACTCGATCCGTTTCGAGGACATGACCGATCCTGGGACAACTTTCCTCAAGTACATGACGGATGGTATGCTACTGCGCGAGGCTATGAATGATCCTGACCTCAAACGCTACTCCACAATTATTCTGGATGAGGCGCACGAACGTACGCTTGCTACGGATATCCTAATGGGTCTACTCAAAGCACTCGTGAAAAGGCGCGACGACCTGAAGCTCATCATCATGTCTGCCACCCTGGACGCCGTCAAGTTCCAGAAGTACTTCTCTATTCGCTCTGATACAGCTGCTCCCCTCTTCAAAGTGCCAGGACGAACACACCCTGTGGAAGTCTTCTATACTCAGCAGCCGGAGCCAGACTATGTCGAAGCTGCGATTCGAACCGTGCTTATGATTCATCGTGCGGAGGAGCCGGGAGACATACTTATTTTCCTGACTGGAGAGGAGGAGATCGAAGACGCTTGTAGGAAGATCAAGTTAGAGGCGGACGACCTCCTAAATCAAGACCCTACGTCCGTGGGACCTCTTGTCTGCATCCCCTTATACTCTTCCCTTCCCCCACAACAACAGCAACGCATTTTCGATCCCGCTCCGGAAGCGCGTAATCCTGATGGACCTCCAGGGCGCAAGGTCATCGTATCAACAAACATCGCCGAGACATCACTTACTATCGACGGCATCGTATACGTGGTTGATCCCGGTTTCTCGAAGCAGAAAGTGTACAACCCCCGGATACGAGTCGAGTCGCTGCTTGTGTCGCCCATTTCGAAGGCGAGTGCACAACAGCGCGCAGGTCGTGCAGGACGAACACGACCTGGAAAGTGTTTCAGGTTGTATACGGAAAAGGACTTTATGAGCGAGCTCGAAGAGCAGACGCATCCTGAGATTTTGAGGAGCAATCTCGCCAATACAGTGCTGGAGCTGGTGAAACTCGGCATCAAGGTACGTTTTGTCGTCCTTAGCGAGTTGAACGAAGCTTAATGCGGTCGTTCAGGATCTTGTCCACTTCGACTACGTGGATGCGCCTGCACCCGAAACTCTGATGCGGGCGCTCGAGTTACTCAACTACCTTGCGGCTCTCGACGACGACGGCAACTTGACTGATCTTGGCGCCATGATGGCCGATTTTCCACTGGATCCTCAGGCTAGTCGCATGCAACAATGTCTTGCTCTTCGCTGACACTAATATACCTCATCGTAGATGTCGAAGATGCTTATCACCAGTCCAGAATTCAACTGCAGTAACGAGATCCTTACCATTGTGGCTATGCTTTCTGGTGTGTACTGCTGTTCGTAGTCTATCAACTGCGAGTACTGACCACGGCATGTAGTTCCCAATATCTGGTTGCGACCGCCAAACCAAAGGAGAGAAGCCGATGCCGCCAAGGCGACATTCACCGTTCCTGATGGCGACCATCTCACATTGCTTAATGTGTACAACCACTACCAACAAAGTACGTCTGTTTATCTTGTCTGCGTTCTGCCTGTGGATTATCTGTCGACGCTCATTTTGAAAAATGTTTGATAGATCTCTACGACAAGAGCTGGGCATGGAATAACTACATCTCGCAAAGATCTCTTGTGCAGGCTGAAAACGTTCGCACGCAATTGCAACGCACGATGGAGCGGTTCGACATCGATCTCGTATCGACTCAAGACGAGCGCCGGCTGTATACGAACATACGGAAGGTGCTTGTGTGCGGCTACTTCATGCAAGTTGCACACAAGGAGGGGGAGAAGAACCAGTACCTCACGGTCAAGGATAACCAGGTATGCCACATTTCTTGACATTTTTCCTTGCATGGTAATGAACACATTGATTGTAGGTTGTTGCTCTCCACCCATCGTGCGGGCTGGACAACCAACCGGAATGGGTCGTCTTCAACGAGTTCGTCCTTACGACGAGACCGTACATCCGCACTGTAACCATGATCGATCCCGCTTGGTATGTTATTCATGCCAAATCTTGCTTGAGTGTTCGACTAACGAACCGTATGTTCTAGGCTTCTTGAATACGCGCCTAGCTACTTTGACTTGAAGGAGTTCAAGGACGGCGAGACGAAGCGTGCGTTGCTCAGGGTAGCCAACAAGCGCGCTGGCAAGCGTGCCGGGATAGAAGATGGTAGGGCATCGAAGAAGCAGAGGAAATAATTATTTTGTTTATAATTAGATTCCACAGGGACTGTCCTTCCCGTTCACGATACCGTTCCCGCTTTTCGAGTCGCTGTTGTTACGCATAGCACGGAGTGTAACATTTCGTTGTAACGCGGTTCCTTCCGCGATAGAGTGTATTTTTCTCATTTGATTTGTGAGAAAATTATGGCAATCGGCAAAGCGTAGCCCACGGTGAGGAATTGGGTCTTTACAACGCTCGTCGTCTCGACCGGTAGCGTGCTGAAAAGGAAATGATGATCCTTGTAGATTAAACAGGACCAAATATAGAAGACTACTGGCTTTTGCCCTGGAGGCCATATACCTTGAGGACATACTGGTTACCATTAATATTCAGATTGTCGGTCACGTCCGAGTCGTGCAGGAGTCTTGGACTCGAGGACTCGAAGGCGGCGGGCCCGAGTTCTTTCTTTTATCGGAATGGAGCACGTATACAACACTGTCCAATGGCTCTGCGGCCGCTGCTTACTATAGCAGCAGTTTACATAGTGGTAATTCTTTAAACTCGAGGCTTGGGTGTAACCTGGCCCGGGAGGAGGACAAGTCCCCGCGCACTCGGCGTAGGTCTTCTAGGTCCCCGGGAGACCGAGACGCGGTCTCTTCCTGCGTCGCGACTTGACTCGGAGGTTCGTGCCTTCCTCCTCCACGACTTTCATCGGACATTTTGTCGGCAGAGAAGCAATAATGAAGAAATAGGTGGAAGTCTACATTGTCAAGTGCGTAACATATAGCCGAAGCAGCCCACAAGACTTTAAATACTGGAAGAGGTATAATAAATTAGGCCCTTGAAATTAAACATAAGGTGCAGTGGTCTAATCGTTCTGTTACCAGCACAAGCAGCGATGGCTCACCCTGGGCATCTCGTGCCAGCGTACTGTTGGAGCCCACACAAAGGGACACCGTTTGGCGTCCATCCTCGCACGGAAGTACCCAGATTTGTCCACCTGTCCCAGTTCTCTCGTTTCTCCCCTTGCATCACCAATTGTCTGAAGAACCACGTTCTCGATAGTGAGAATGTACGCCTCCAAGAACCCATCACCGTTCCTCGCCACGGTAAGACGCGTAAGCGTTTCGTGGAAGGCGCTTCTAACCATTACGTTGTCAACCCAGACACCGTCTATGTCCTCCACCAAATAATGGAGGTAGTAGTCCTTACTACCCACGTAGAAGACGTGTACTCTGTCGTTGATTACGGTGGCGAAGAGTGGAGTACCAGCCCGAGCATCTGCGGGAAGGACTCTACGCGTCCATTCGTTGTCGTAGCAGATGATGCGTCTCGATGGGTCCTGGAGGAAAACATAGAAGTTTCTCTCCGATCCGGGCACGAAGCATGCTGCAGCTTTGCCTTCCGCGTGCAGCCGCTGGGACGGTATGTCGTCGCACCCGAACCAATCTTCCTCTTCCTGATCGTATTCAATTACACATAGTGCGGAAGAGGAAGTAATGTATATGATGAGGCTGAGGACGGTACTGAGGAGGTATACGGCGGATGAATCCTTGCGAACGTCTTTAGCGAGGAGTTCTTGGTCTCTCACGCTGCCTCCAACGAGGAACCTGGACGTGAGCATGCCATTACTAGTGGAGAGGAAATAAGTGCCTTTCTCTTCTGGATCCACGGCGCCGCCCGCAGATGAAAGGACTCTGCTGAGATCTTGGAGTTGAGTCATTGGGGATCTTGAGAGGATGGCAATGGTTTCGACGAAAGTGCCGGACTCTGCGCAACATAGTCCCTCCATTAAGTACGCGTTTGCGTCTTCCACTGCCTCAAATTCTAACGTCGAATGTTTAGCCACAACTTCACATTGCAACTCCCCCATTAGTCAAAACGCGCAAGTGGCAGCATGACAAATAGGGATGGGAACCGGACGCGTACAACGTCCCCTTTCATTCCATCCATGTGTCTGCGGCGTGTTTCCCTCCGAGGCCCATCGATGTCACACAGCCATCCACGCAACTGGGGAACGTTGGATCGCTCTGCATTTGATTGGGCTCGACTAGCTTTCTGCCTTCTCACTTTCCAACGACGGTCGCGCTGCTCACTCATTTTCGATTCAGAAGGAGAGACAGAAGCATTAGGTTCAAGGGTACGTTGACGTCATGCGCACCTATCCAACGTACGTTGCTCATTGACGAGCGTTACTTGTACAGCCGTCCATCATATACGGACAAGCGCTCCCTAGGCTGTGTACCCTTGAGGTCTGCACGTTGTAGGGAGCGAAGCCTGCGATCATTCCCTTCTTCCCTCATAGCTCTCCGGTGGTCTGCATGACACGGTCTAATGGTAAGGGTCCGGGCAATGCTCGACATCTCGGTCGGCTGATCCAATTGGATCGTGGTCTTTCCTACTCGTGTCATGAGCATGCTGCCTTTACAGCAGCATGCAGCGTCTCGCTATACTGCACAGCCAGCTTTTTCTTCTCCCGCAGGATCGGAATACCGCTGTCAGGTTTAGTACAGAGCGAAGCATGAGCTCCAACAAATGAAAACTCTCGAGACCTTGTCATGTTGCAGACGACAATAGAAGGAACGACTGAACAAAACAAGCTTGGGCGAAGACACGTGTACCTTATAGACAGAGCATTTGGATGGCAATCTTGTGAATTGGGTGATTCTCGTACGTGTCGAACTACGTGACGATACTGGGCTCATACACATCTCTTTGCAGGTGCTCCAACTGTACCATCGATATATCGCATCCTACGCATCTGTGCTCTTTGACGTGTACTGAAGAAGGCCAACAGTCAGTCAGCGCAGACTTCAACGGAATACTCGGAGACTCACGCTTCTTCTACCACGCCAACTGATCTTTCGGCTTACTCACTTTCTTCAAAAGCTTCATCACTATGGGTGCCCACAGGAATCTGGCATGCTCGATTTCCACGCCCGGTACAAACGCTCCCTCGCGATTCACCTTTCCTATTTCCCTCGTCTCTCCTTCGCCCCTTCCTCTTACCTGCAATATCGTTCTTCCGACAGTGTAGATGTACGCCTCCAACACCCCCTCCCCGTCTCCACTCCTGGAAGCCACAAGACTAATGAGCGTCTCGTCGAGTACGCACTTCGCCATAATGTTGTCCACCCAGTCCTCTTCCTCCTCCTCGCTAAGGTAGTGCAGGTAATGGTCCTTGTCGCTCACGTAGAACACGTGCATCTTGCCGTCGATGACAGTTGCGTGGAGCGGCGTGCCTGCTAGAGGCTCTGCCGGTAGGATGGCTGGTGTCCATTCGTTGTCCAGACGGACAAGGCGTTTGGATGCGTCTTGGAAGAACACATAGAAGTTGTCGCTTGAACCTGGAAGGAACTCCCCTGCCAGCTTCCCAACCTGGTGTACCTGCTGAGGTGGTATCTCCTGTCCGTACCACTCCTCCTCCTCGTCATCGTAGGTCAGTACACCTAGAGAGCCTGCCGCGTTGATGAACACAGCCAGCTTCGTGCTTAGTCCGAGGAGACATGCGACGGGAGAGTCCTTGCGAACGTTCTTCGCCAGCACCTCCTGATCCCCCCACTTATCACCACTGAGGAGCCTTGACTCGAGGTTGCTGTGTTGGTATAGAAGAAGTATGCGCCTTTTTCGTCTGGATCAAGAGCGCATCCTGCGGAGAGGAGTATGCGCGTGAGCTCCTGGTATTGTGCCATCCTTCAGAGGGCTCGGTCGAGAACGACGAAGAGGCGAGGGGAGGCCGCGCAGTATCTTATTCACTGCGGTCGCTGTATCATACAGCCGTTTTCTGCTTGCAAGGTTCCTTGGACGCGAGTGCAATTCATTTGCGTGTACTCGTGTTCTATCAGGAAGAGGGAGTTGTGAACGTGTGGAGTCTGATCATACCAGATCCCAATATCTCCTATCCATAGTATCTTTGCGTTCCGTACTCAAGTTCAGACCCTTGGCACATCAACCTCGTGGCGCAGCCTTGTCGACCTCGTCCTTCGGGCATCTAGGGTGCTTCACAGGATTAGGCAAACCCCGTTTCTTCGCGGAGTTCTAGTAATTTCCGCTGTGCTCCGGTCTTGCACGCCGTTGGCATGTATTCAGATGCCTGGGCTAGGAGATCTTCAGCCGCATCGGAAACGGCTCGAGATGTGGATTGCGCAGGTCGCAACGTGTCCACTACATTAGCGCTATCTGGATGACTGGATTCTATTGCCGAATATTAGGAAAGGGTCCATGGGTACACGTCCGGCTTAGTGCGGCTCGAGATCCCTTCAGGGCTAATGCATCGCCTGCGGCGGCTCTCGCAATTCGCAGGATGGTGTCTTTTTGTTGGGCGCGCTGCGATGACAGATAGGTTCACGCCTCACCCAGGTATGCCGCCCATATCGTCCGCATTTTTCGCACTAACTTCCACTCTCATAGATGCTCTTCTTGATTACCCATCCTCTAAGCTCGCAGCACAAAGGGTCCGTTTTTCGCGCTGGCATGGAAGCTCAGGAGATGAGGATGCAATATCCACAACACGTGTTGATTCCACGAACCTACAGCGCTGATCGGCATGGACGAAAGCCACTTTGACCCACGCGTTCTTTGTGATTGGAGAAGGCTTACGGCAAACCCCCGACCTTAGCACTCCACAGGGCAGATAGTTGACAGAGGTGAGATCCTTGAGGATGTTGAAGACACGTCACGGTACACAGAGTCTCGTGAATCATACGAGGGAAAACGGAGAAGTGTCTTACTCAATATATGTGCGTGCTTTTGGCTTTCGGCTATCTAGTCTCTCAAAATGGCCAACCTTTACGAGGATAGCTGGCGAGGAACTTTGACAACAGAACGTCTTAAGCAGTACCTTTCTACCGTCCATGTCGACCATCCTGGCGGCCCGAAAAACATTACTCCCCTAGCAGCTGCATGCTGGCAAGGACATCTCGAGATCGTCGCTCTCCTACTCGATAACCCGTACCAACTTGCTGACCCGAACGCGCTCTCCTTGCACGATCGCACTCCACTGTACTATGCTACTACTCACTCGCCTCCGACCAATCGTGCCGCCATTGTGCGTTGGCTTCTCAAAGCCGGTGCCGATCCAGATTGTTGTTGTTCCCATGACGGACTAGCGACACCACTGATGAATGCTGTCGCAGTGGTGAAGGACAAGGACGTCGTACGCGAGCTTTTAGCCCGTGGCGCATCGACGGTCGCGCGAAATGCACGCGGGGAGACCCCACAGACGTTGGCAAAGGGCACACCTTTAGAGACTGTGGTGAGCGGGAAGGAGGAGCTAGGCCCCGCCCTCGTCGCCGTTGTGGATATCGTAGTAGCGATAGTGATGCTTGTCGTTGCAGTGACAAACAGCACTCGAATCCAAGGCGTGATAGACGGGATTATAACCAAGCTATCTCAGGCTCGAAACTCGTCGAATGCGGAGGCGCTGTCTCCCCAGGCAGAAGTGGCAAAGGTAGATGTCTACCAAGTTTATTCACCATATAATAACGTGTTCTTTTTGGCGTGTAGGTTACTTCTGAACCCCCCAGTGCTCGAGAACTCGTAACCAAAATGGATGCCTATGTCCGTGACTTTAGTCTCGAGAAGTTCTACACCCCCGGCGCTGAATTCTTGTGTACCGTCGCCGATAAGGCAGTCGCCCTCTGCAACGACAAATCCACATCTCTTGGTAACCCCGACGGCCTTCATCGTTTGACTCGTCTCTCGCTGTATCAATCAGTAATTTACTGCGACGACAGTACATCCATGCAAACGGGTACTCGATACAAGGACCAGCGAGACATCGCCGGCTGGATTGCGCGGATCGCGACGAAACTTGTGCCGAGCAACTTAGGTGTCGAGTTGCGCTTCATAAATTCCCGTGTCGCATCTAATGTCAACGCCACAAAGATTGGCGACGTTATGGGTGGAGTCGAACCTGACGGAAGTACGAGGCTCGGCACCGGACTGCGTACTAAGGTCCTCCAGCCTCTCGTATACGACATCCTTGATCATCCATCCCTCCGACTACAGCGTCCTCTCCTGATCCATGTGCTTATAGACGGCCAACCTGACTCTGAGCCCATGTCGGAGTTCAAGGATGCCATCGTGGAATGCAGAAGGAGGCTGTTCAATCGCGGATATGAACCGACAGCGGTCATGTTCTGTGTCAGTCAGATTGGCGGGGATCAGGGAGCTAGGAATTTTCTGGAGGAGTTGGAGCGAGAGGCAGAGGTAGAGGATGTGCTGTGCTGCACGATAGGTTCTTTGGATGGCGTGTTCCGGGAGCTGAAGGCGAATGAAAGGCGGTTGGAAGAGTGGCTGCTGAAGACTATAACCGCGCCGATTATGCAACATGACGAGCCCACTGCCTCAGATCAAGCAAAAAGCACCTAGTTCTCGCTCAGATACTAAACATTCACTCCGCTTTCGTCAGAGCTTGAGCTGTAGCACCCTCTCGTGATACTGTTCCTACAGTCCCAGCCGTCACATTTGCATGCCTTATCTTCGGTCCTTGAGCTGGATGGTTCCTTTTGGCTGATACCTGAAGGCGTACATTCATCTCGGATGCGAGCTTGGAGCGCGTTCAACGCCACCAGGAACAATCCATGTGACATGTTACGCTGCGGGTGTAACTAAGGTTAAGATAACCATTACACCTGTCTTGGACCCTTGTCTACTCAAGATGCCGCTCGGACGAATAGAAGCTTGTGAAAGATCTCATGAGCCAAAATTGTATGATTGGCTACATGCTCCGGCGGTATGCCCTACTAGCTGATATATCAGGCGCCTTCTAGTCAATAGCTGGGAGATGCCCACAGCTCGGATCTCCCGCCATCCCAGCACCCTCGAGGACCCTACGCAGATATGGTGATCAAGCTCCATATTCCTGAGGAGTTCCAGCACCCCGCTCGGAGAGGAGAAACGCTGGACATCGTCCAGCCCATTGGGCTGCACTTTGCGGGCCAAGCGGATAAGTGGGTAGTGAAGCTGGAATGGATGAGCCAGGACGGTCTCACGGTCGGTACTGGCTTCTTCGTTAATATACCCGGCGCAAGCCACGACGTTATACTCACCGCGGCGCACAACCTCATTGACGCCAACGGGACACGGTCGAAAGCTCTCGCCGTCATCGTCCCCAGACAGGTCCAAGACGCAGACCCTGATGCGCCCCTCAGGGTTGTGTACACCCGGCTCGAGGTGCGCGAGAGCGACGTCCGCATCGCCGCAGGCTACAAGCCCCCCAAAGCCGCAGCCCGAGGCCGACTGGGGCGCGATTCTCCTTCCCAGGGGGACCGTCATCGAGCACGGCTTCGGCTACAGCATCAGGCTTGGGTACGAAGTGGTGCTGAGGGGCGATATGCATGTCGTCGGCTACCGCGCGTCGTCTGTCAAAGGCACGCCCACGACGTCCACTGGGCCGTGCATCTGCGCCTACAACGACTCGCTTGAGTACAGGGCCGACACGGAGCAGGGAATCAGTGGTTCGCCCGTCTGGTGCGAGTATCAGGGCAAGCCTACAGTGGTGGCTATACAGTACGTTGTCAATGTTTTTGTTCGCACTCACGTACTTACGGTGTGCGTCACAGTAATGCCCGTCCTCGAAGGAGTGGCGGAGGGAGTCGCGGCGCGCGTGTCACGCTGTCCCTCATGCGGGGAGGTCTTCAACTGGGTGGGGGTTGGGAAGTATGGTGTTCACCTTCGTGCGCGGGAAGGTCCCAAAAGAAGTGATCGGACCCGCGCAGTCGAGCCCGACTCACGGCGTCCACCCCCTCCCATGCCAGCAAAGGGTCTCTTCCTCAAGTTCTCGGAGGACTTTGAGCTTGCACGCGTCAAGCTGGGTTCTGGATCACCGCTCGACGTGCTTCCCGTCTCAACACTCTCAGGAGCGACGGACACGCTTTATGCGCTGCTTTACGATTCCAGGTCAGAAGACCCCTATTTGACAAAGTCGACTTGGTTCTGGGTTTCCTTCAATGGCATACGAAGTGAGGTGAAGTTGGTGGAGAAGTTGACAGATTCCTGTTTGTTCACTGTGAACAACGTGAAGGAAAAGAGGAAGGCGATGAGGGTCGTTACAGCGCCAAAACATGGTAAATATTACCAGCTCAAGGTACAGAGCTATAGAATTAGAGAGTTCGACGGCGATGACGCAGAAAGTTCGGAAGTATACATGGTTGAGTACCCCAGTAAGAACGATGACCAGGTGTGTGGTAAACAACACTCTACTGACGTGATGCTGACCTTTTGTCCTCAAGTTTACCGAATTCTGGTTTGAATAATCTCGGTCCTTCCTGCCTTTAACGATAATCATGATGAGAAGACGTCTTTGTGAACCATGTTTTAGTAGTACCACTCCTGTTGCTTTTCTGTTTGCTTTCCTCGGACACGAAGTGTAAACTAGAGTACCTGTTGCCATCCATACTAATCAATGCTAATCAATGCAAAACTACATGGCTTCGCGCGTACTTACCGGTGTGAGATGGGCAAGAATAAAGTCACAATTTCGTCCCTGCGAGGATATCAACGAGTGCGATAGCGAGCTGGGATGTCAGATGTTTTATACACTTCATACCCGCATCAGCAATAAATGACCCGTCCAGGGCTGGTCTCGCTTGACGGCTGACCACCATCTATTGCCCCACGTTAAGGTGCAGGAAGGATCAAATAGAGCTTGCTGCATTCTAACGAAGGTAATAGACGGTACCAATCGGCAGCGGACTACCAAGACGGGTCGTTCATTGTCGAGCGAACCGGCAGCTCGCCAGAAACTTCCGTCCTGCCTGATCTTACTTTTGGCATATCGGTAGAACGAATCAATCATACAGCTGGAGGAGTTGGCATAAAGCTCCTGGGTATGTATAACACTATAGTAAGTCATGGAGCAAGGGTGTGAATGCTAGAAGTCAGAGAACTCACATATGTATATGGAATGCTTGCCGGCGTTTCGGCAAGTATTGATCTTGCGCTACTGCAGGACAAGTCTGAAACAAGGCAGGAGGCGACAGAGACATAGAAGAGAAGGGTATCCATACGTATAGGTTGTGACAACAAAGAGACAGAAAGATAGAGATGACAGAGCGACCGAGACGAGACGCGAGATGCGAAACGCGAGACCATCGTGTTCCTTCCTCTCCCTCCCCAGTATCCTACCATCTATACGCGTGGAAGCGCTTCACCTGCCTCCTAACCTCCTAAATATCGTACACGCGTGACTATTTTACCGTGATCAGTGCCGTGAGATGAGTGTAGACACATGAAGCGACATACTCATAAACGATTAATGTTACAAAAATGACACCAAGGAAAGCCCAGACTTCGAGTAAATGTTTTGACGTTTACTTTTCACCCTTGGAGGAGAATGGGTACGCAGGAAATGCCAATGAGACCACCATTGTAGTTGTTCTCACAGCACACCGGCGATGCGTTGCTGATGTTGAATAATGAGTACGTGCGATCAATTGAGAGTAAGCAGAGCCTTACCAGTTAGCACCGCTACCCTCTCCGATGACGTTAATGGGTGTGCAGTCGAGGCCGATAGGGACGCCTAGACCGACGGGGATGTTAAGAAGTCCGCTAAGGGCGTCGTTCGCAGCGTCCGAACCGGCAGGCTGAACGCTGTTGCAACACGAGACGCTTCCTGTGTCGCATTGGGAGCGCGAGAAGAGAGTAGCGGGGGTTGCATGCACAGCGGCGCTGGCAGCGAGAACGACGATGACGACGATGGAGTGAAACATGGCTTCACAAGATTTTGGGTTGAGGCCGACTTTTGAGTGCGAATAATCTTGAGACCGGGGGAGAGAGCAGATGAAGAAGCTTACATGGACCTAAAAAGAGGTCTTATATACCTCTACGCTTGTGCAAGAAGACGTCTTGCCATGACAGGTCACGTTGTAGCTGTGTACTTCGATAGCTGGGCGCAATGCACTGAGGCTCTTCGAAATGCAGGGTAAATCAATCTCAACCATTTTAAAACGAACGGGGATAATCACCCGCGAAATTCGGCCAGATTACGCGGCGACTACATATCGGAAGCTTGGACGTATTTCTGCACCATGGAATATCTTGAGTCTCGCGCGGTATCGAATATGTTGCTATTCTGGATAAATAGATTCAAGCTGCACTTTCATTATTGATAAAGCGAATACGAACACGTCAGAGATTGACTTACAGTAGCAATGGTTATCTTCCGCTGAATTCTGTTGCTCGGTAGAAAGTCACAGAAGGGGATGTGGCGCAGTCTTCGAAAGGGCGTCTATTGTGCACTCTAAACTCCGATAGATAACTCCGCCCAATTTGGGCTTCAAAGCGCCACCGACGCGTCGTCGACGCAGACAGTTGTGGTCCATCGGACTATACTTACAACACACGCCTCAAAAAGTGGATCCATAGGACAGATTCCTTGAAACACGAGATCTAAGACTTATGATACCTCCAGCCAGAATGGATTCTAACTCGAAGTTTCAGGTAGTATGGTACGCCGTATTTACGAAAACATGGCTCAAAGCGAGCGGTTCACAGTGGACTTCCCCGGCCTTGCTGCAACAGATCGATCCACCTTCTACAGGAGAATCATATTAATGCATCGTGCAGCCGAAACAGTGTAGAGGGCAGCGCCGAATTGGCCATCAAGGTTCCCTGCTGCCAGCTTAGGAAAGCTGACCTGAAGTTGGCACGTTCACGCTTCCACACCTCCTCGTCATGCAGCTATATATGTGGATAAGCGACTCGTAAATTCCGCTTTTCACCATTGGTGCGTCCTTCGAAGGCGTATCCAACTGCCGCCATCAATTTATTCGATCTGTATAAAAGCTGGTCCCCCTCTTCCCACTCGTTTACCTCTCCTTTGTTGTCTACCACTCTCTCGCCGCCCCGACGCGACTCAAGTCTCTTGCTTACCTTCGACGAAAATCCCGAAGATGCAGATCCGCGCACAGCTCGCACTTCTCCTTGTTAGTCTTGCTAGCATCGATACGCAGGCTCGTCCGTGTGACGAGTCATCGAGCCTGACGCCAACGTCAACCCACCACTCCCATACGCGCCCGTCCCACCACAAGCTACTACAGTCCTCACCATGGACATCATCACTACACCAGCGTTGTCACAGAGACCGTGACACAACCCACCACAGTCACTCGCACCTCTACGCAGACGCGCACAAATACCCAGTCGCGGACTGAGACGGTTACCATCGCGTCTGCCACTACTTACACGGATACCTACATACCACCCACCACCTCGTCGTACTCCCATACTTATAGTCATACGTACACGTCGTGGACGTCCTCCTTGACTCCTTCGAGCTCGACCTCGCGCTTCTCTACTAGCACCTACCCGTCTAGCTCGCCTAGCGCGACCGCCACTGGTAATCCGGGCGGACAGTGCAATACTGGACCAGTCCAGTGTTGCGATTCAGTACAGAACGCCAGTTCTCCTGCCGCGGCGAGTATCCTATCCGGCATCTCTGTACCGATTGGGGCCGGCGTTCCTGTTGGTCTCTCCTGTACTCCGATCGGTGTTCTCAGCGGTGGTTCTGGCGCAAACTGGTGAGTTCTCGCCGTATTGATGTTTGCTCCATCGCATGTTTTGCTACTTGTTACGCGATGGCTGCAAGGGAGTCTCGCACCACCTGGCGCGAGCATGGACACAAATGCGGCTGTCATCTATACACGGATGTGTGTTCGATATGGACCGTATATTGCACATGTTTCACTTTGTCTGGCATTCGTTGCTCGTCTTTATTGATATTGACTGCCCTTTCTCGTTTTAGCGCTTCAACGCCTGTGTGCTGCGAGGACAACACTTACAGTACGTCTATTTCCCCACGATATTACAACGTGTGCCTGATCCTGTTCTCCTAGATGGCCTCATCAACATCGGTTGCGTCCCTATCGTCATTCAACTTTGAACCGATGAAACTATCTCCACCGACGATCATCTCCCCGCACTGGCACTATTGGGTTGAATCTTTCTTTTAGGTCTCGGGTCGGTTCCTCTATGTTACAACGGGCACTAAGCTACATGGCTCTCCATTCGGTAGGTCTGGATCCTGTTCGTCCATATGGACATTATTCTTACATGCCACGTAGATCATCAGGTATCCTGGGTCTAGTGGGGTCTTATGGTTATTTTACTTCGTTATCATAATCCTTCCTCAGTTGCATTGCTATACACCATCATTCTTTACTTTGCCTTTGTGTCGTCGTTTCAGGATCTCTTAGTACGAGAAACGATTGTCTGGATAGATACACGCAATTGTCCTGATAGTCGAAGACTGGCACGACCATGGTTCAATTGGATTCAGCCTTGTTTTGACAAGCGTCTATTGGGGCGCTAACCGTGTGCACAGTGGCGGGCCGCGGCCCGCATCTACAGTACTAGTACCTGTGGGCGTGAGACGCCTTGCCAGATCTCAGTTGAACATTGAACTCGGACGGCTTCAATTTGCCTTGACGCTTTGAGATGTCGTTCTCAAAGTCCACCAATTTATATCATCAAATTTGACGGAAATGACATCTACTGGTTAGTAGCTACAGACTAGTTTTGCCTGGCGTAATGATCTGATGGCGCCAACGGTCGCAGTTACACCGGCCTCCTTCAAATTTATGGCAAGCTGATTCGCTATTTCCTGATGGTGTTGCTGATTCTGTCCAGTTTCATTCTGCAGATGGACCGGTCAGAGAGGCGGATCGACAATGAATGCCTTACCAGGTAGTCTTCCATACCATGTCCAACTCTCATGTCAATTTGTGGAACGATGATTCCTGCGAGGATGTTGACACTCGACAAAAGCTATGCATAGAGATTTCGACATTGATCGGTGAATGGCTCTTGCCGAAGTAAACTCGTCTCCGGGAGCTTCAGGAAAGGGCCTCTATCACCACGGGGTTCTGAGCATCAATGTCGGAGACGCTTCGCCGGCGCGGGTGAACGCCCTGTCCTCATTCTCCACTAAGTTCCCTCGTAGCAGCCATCAAAAGCGAAGTGTAGACGATGGGAAATGGGCAATAGTGAGCTTTCATTGTGTTTCTCACGGCCGCGGAGGCTCAGTTCAAGGCCGGGCTAATTGGATCCTTCTTGCAGGCGCCGTATCCGCATGCATGCTAACTAAGTTTGAAGCTTAGTAGTCCCCCGAGACCGCGCACATGGGAAAGTGCCGAAAGCGATTTGATAGGATGCTGTAGAACGAAGCCAACGTGGGAGCTAAAGGCTACGCTGTGCTGTCCCATGCCATTGGTCGTGGCTTATAGATCTGCATCGTGGCGGATTTCTCACACACTACCACCCCGGGACCTAAGTATGTGAGTACGCATGTTTCTATCGCTGTCAAAATGAAGCTAGCCATCCAATCCTCACCTATCCCCCTTGCAGTTGATGTTCCGCATCAGGGAAAAGAGCTCTGGCGAGATACTTCTTTGAAATTATTTCTACTATATTCATTGCATCCTCTCACATAATAGCCGCGCACGATGGCCAATCTGCACGACGATAGTTGGCGTGGTACACTGACTCAAGAGAGGTTAGGACGCTATCTCACCTTCACAGACATCGACTCCATTGGAGGAAAGAAGAAAGTTACTCCACTCGCAGCAGCCTGTTGGCGTGGCCACATCGAGGTAGTCGACGTGCTTTTTGACAATCCTTACAAACGTGCGAATCCAGATGCACGCTCTACGCATGGGCGCACTCCACTTTACTTCGCAACTGCACGCTCCCCGCCGAGGAACCGAGCTGCTGTAGTTCGGGCTTTGTTGAAAGCTGGTGCAGATCCGGACGCCTGCTCGGAGGAAGATGGGTTCAATACGCCGTTGATGAACGCTATAACGGAGGTGCGAGATCCTGATGTTGTGCGGGAGCTGCTGGACTACGGTGCATCGGTGACGAAGAAGAACGAACAAGGCGAGACGGCGGAGACATTGGCCAAGGGCACCCCAATGGAGATGCTGCTTGGCGGAAAGGATAAAGCTTCGACGCTCTCTGCGGTCGTCGATGTCACCCTTTCGGTCGTGATGCTCATCGTGACCTATACGAATAACCCGGAGCTCACGGAAACCGCGGTTGAAATAAAGAATACGCTTCACGAACAGATTGAGACGCAGATCAGCGAGGAGAAAGTCAAAAAAGCAGAGGTGTGTGAGATCCTTCACGTTGATGAGCTTCTCATGGATTAGACGACGCAGAGTATACAGAGGGCAGAAACGCCTCACAGAAAAGATGAGGTAAGTAGACGTGCGATTGCAGCTTCATTCAGAGGCAACAGTGTTGATACATATGCAGCCTGAATTCCCTCCTGAAGAGCAGAAACAGGTCAGTCACTGCCGGACCGTCGGCTTGACCAGTCTCTTGATCACTTAAACTGATATGTTGCACTCAGGAGGAAGACCGTGGCGTCATTGAGAACCTCTATGGAATGAAAGGAGGACTAAATTCCCTGCCTGTCCCTGAAATTATAAAAGTAAATGGAATCATGTGCCGGATACTAATGTACGATCTGACATGACTTTCAATGTTCAGGACATTATCCCCGAACCACAAACACCGAAAGAATTTGTCGCTAATCTGAACAACTTTGTTGAGGAGTCTGGACTCGACAAATTCTTTGCTCCAGGCGACCGCTTCCTCCAAAACCTTGCAGAAAAGGCCACTGCCCTGCGCAACGATCCTACTACCAATCTCGGCACCACCGAGAACATCAGACGCCTCACTCGACTTTCCCTTTACCAGCCGGTCATCTACTGTGACGATAGCGGGTCCATGGCGGTGGACAACAAATACGAGACACAGCGCGAGCTCGTGAAGCGTATCGCGAAGATTGCCACCAGACTGGTCCCAGATGGCCTTGGGGTCGAGCTGCGCTTCATCAATTCGCGGTCCGCATCAAACCTCAACGCGGCTCAGATTGAGAAAGCGTTGGACGCCGTTAGTCCGTCGGGGGCTACCAGTATCGGGACTGGACTTCACGACAAGATCCTACAGCCGCTAGTGTTCAGCGCCATGAAGAAGAAGCGTTTCGACCGTCCGCTTCTCGTGAGTGTCATCACGGACGGACACCCAGATCCCGAGCCAGTGGCTACTTTCAAGGATGCCATCGTAGATTGCAGACGGAGACTGGTCAATGCCGGATACGATCCGACGGCGGTGATGTTCAGCATCAGCCAGATTGGAGACGACATGCAAGCCAAAGACTTCTTGCGTGGGCTGCAAATGGAGACGGAGATCGCGGATGTCTTGTACTGCACGGCAGATCGTCTTGACGCGGAGTTCAGGGAGCTACGCGCGAATGAGAGGAGATTGGATGAGTGGCTGCTAAAGGTGCTGACTGCTCCGATAATGGAGCGTGTGCAGCTGTAGGTTCGAGATGGGTATCTCTGTTCTCTTTTGTTTCAGCATTCATACTTTGGGTATATCGTGGTGTTCTACAAGCAGATGATCTATTTAGTGCTAAACTTTTAATGTTCGCCTCTGTAGGTTTTGTTGGCTAGGCTAATGCAGCGGAGAGGCTTGCACGTAATTACAGCAATCAGATTCTGACGCCCCTGGTTGTATCGCTGGAATGACATAGCCGAGCAGTGCTCAGAATAGCTCCTTAATCTCGCCTCAAGCGGCGTCATACGCAGCCGGGGCCACTTTAGTTTACTTCATGTCTACTAGTATAGTTTGAACTTGGTTGAAGTGTCTTAGCGCGTACAACTATGCCAGCTACTGCTGCTGATAACGCCGTCGATTTCTTCGTTCTTATCCTTTCTTGTTGAGTGCTTACCGATGATATTGAACACGACTTCTCTGTTCACATCAAGATACGACTTGACTGCCTTCTCACTCCGGCTTGAGGGAATC